>PVJL010011645.1:23979-41607 GCA_004026885.1 Lyroderma lyra
TGAATGGGATTATATTAAACTAAAAAGCTTCTTCACAGCAAAAGAAACCATCAACAAGGCAAAGAGACAGCCAACTGAATGGGAGAAAATATTTGCAAATAACGCATCGGATAAGGGTCTAATATCTAAAATATATAAAGAACTAATAAGACTTAACAACAGAAAAACAAACAACCCAATTAAAAAGTGGGCAGAAGAACTAAACAGACACTTCTCCCATGGTGAAATACAAATGGCCAGCAGACATATGAAAAAAAGCTAATCCTCATTAGCTATCAGCGAAATGCAAATCAAAACCTAAATGAGATAGCACCTCACACCTTTTACAATGGCTGTTATAAACAAGACAAGGAATAACAAGTGCTGGAAGGGATGTGGAGAGAACGAGACTGCTGGTAGGAGTGCAAACTGGTACAACCACTGTGGAAGACAGTGTGGAGGTTCCTCAGAAAATTGGAAATGGAGTTACCATTTGGCCCAGCATTCCCCCTTCTGGGGATTTACCCAAAAGACTTGAAAACCTTTGTCCGCAAAGACTCATATACCCCAATGTTCATTGTAGCACTGTTCACAGTGGCCAAAACATGGAAACAATCAAAGTGCCCTGTGACAGATGACTGGATAAAGAAGCTGTGGTACATTTACATAATGGAATATTACTCAGCTGTAAGAAAAGATGAAATACTGCCATTTGCAACAAAATGGATGGACCTGGAGATCATCATGCTTAGTGAAATATGCCAGACAGAAAAAATGAGAAACAGTATGACTTCACTCATATGCGGAATATAAAACTGAAAGCAACAAAGAGAAAAGAAATGAGCAAACAAACAACCCATGGACACATTCAATAGTTTAATGTTTATTTGGGAACAAGTGGGTTAGGGAGGGTAGAAAGGGGAGGGAGTGGGAGAGGAGTGAGGGGAAGGTAAATATAAGGTGATGGAAAGAGAACTCACACTGGGTGGTGAACTTATATAACAATTTGACAATGCACTGTAGAACTGTATGCCTGAAACTTATGTAATCCTTGCTAACTGATGTCACCCCAATAAGTCTAAAAAAAAACTCAGAGCCCAAGAGTGCACCCCAGCCAGCCTTTGAGACACACCAGGAGCAGAGCTTAGGTCAGGGGCAAGAGACCACGGCACCACACAGCTCAGCTGATCTCCAGATCTGAAGCCAGAAACTCCAATCTGCTGCCATGAGCACCAGGCTCTTGAGGTTTTTGGGGGTGTCCAGGCAATATTTAGTAATGAGCATTTGTAAAAGCAGACCTGAAGTGTGGCATGGCTGTGCCATCAACTCCCAGAGTATACAAAGTATTCTCAAACAGAGGAAGAATTTGGGAAATAATTGGCTTCCATTATAAATACCCACCTCCCTCTTGTATTATTACAGAATAAAGCCTTAGGCGCCATACCAGTGCGCAGGGAATGATGGGCCAGTGGAAGGCTATGGTCAGGTGGCAGGCATCTGTGGAAAGACCCAGGGTATTTCCACACAATCCAGTCTCAAGTGCACATGAGAAAAAGAGTTCCCAAGTACACCACATTTAGGAGGGTAAGCAGAAACCTGGCAGAATTATCACTGATGACTCATGGATGCCTCCTTGAGGGGTCGCACTTTGAAAGCCCCAGTAAGTTGGGAACTGACAGCGTCCATCTCTTCTTCAAAGGCCCCTTGGCAGGAATCAAATGTCTCCCCTTGATCCTAAGTTCAGGCCATTCCTAGCTTAAGTTGGAATTGTAGACAACATGCAACACAACTTTAATGTGACAGGACAAAGAGATTTCCGGCAAACCACTGACTGACCAACACAGACACCTCAGGTTGACCCAGAACCTACTAGCCAGACTCAGAATGGGGAGCCGGAAGAGACTGGCAGCTTCTGCACCTTACACCTGGAGGTGGCAGATCATAGGCGCCAACTTACATGCTATCTACACCCCATGGTGCTTTGTGTGAACAAAGCCACCTCTCAATCTAGCTGCCAAGATTACAGAATTCAATAAAAATGAAACTGGACATGACACAATAATCTGGCCTCATTTGTTCCAGCTTAGATATCAGCTTCTCAGGATGTGGTCAGTCCTCTGCTGCTTGTGGGCCCCTGATATTCTCTGAGGACACAGTGGGGACTTGGGTTCACAGAAAACATTGGGGGTCTCTAAGTGTATCTCAGTTCTCTCCAACACCTAGATGAAGATGCAGTCCCTGAGGACCTCGGGTGTGGGAGTCCCCAGCTATTAATGTGGGTTATGGTGTACCCGGCAAAACTTTGGCTCAGTCTTACCCCCATCAGATCCAGAAAAATACATCAGCCACAGGGATGAGTAGTCCTGACCCCTGGGAATGACAGTATTCCCTGACTTCAGGTGAAAATTCCAACCCTTCCCAGCATGAGTTCCGTGTTCCTCATTTTCCAGCATGCCTACAGTATCTGGGACTGCAGCAATGGTCCCATGAGACTGGCCAATGCCCACTAGTACTGTTGTGCTTTGTTGGCATGAGTAGAGCACTAGAGTTCAGAACTGTTACTCCCCATCACACACATAAGAACTAAGAGCCCAAGAGAGCACCCCAGCATGACTTTGGGATACAACAGGAGCAAAGCTTACCCCAGAAGCAAAAGATACAACAAAGGCTCTTGTTGTTCTTAGGTGTCTCCAGCCATTCTGTCCTTATGGGGGTTTATACAAGCAGACCCACAGAGGGGCATGGGTCTGACACCAACTCCCAGATAATTTAGAGAATTCTCAGAGGATGAAGCTTTGACATGAGTGAATTCTGTTATAAATACCCTCTTCCCTCTGGTGTTACAGAATCCAAACTTGGGCTCCAGGCTAGTGCCCAGGGATTAAATGTTAAGAGAGATGCCATGGTCAGGAAGGAGGCCACTGGGGGCAGGTACAGGGTACTCAACCCCAATTAATCCTAAGCACCAATTGTGAGAAACAAAGTTTCCAATTACACCACTTTTAGGAAGATAAGAAAAGAGCAGTATGAATCATCAGTGATGCCTCATGGATGTCTCCTGGAGGGGTCTCCCTTTCAGAGGCCCAGAAGGTAAGAACTGACAACCTCCATCTGTTCTTTAAAGCTCTCTTGGCTGAAATTAAATTCCTCCTCCTGATCCTAGGCTCAGTTCATTTCTACCTTCAGTTGGGATAAATAAGATCATCCAGGACAACTCCAAAGTGAATGGACATAGAGGTGTCTGGCATAATGCTCATATGACCACCACAGAGACCAAAGTTAGATGTGCAGCCCACCAGTCACAAACCCAAAATGGAAAGCAAGCAGAGACTGGTCATTCTATCTATGACACCTTGGAGTGGCAGACCATCAGTGCCAACTTCCACACCAGTGGAGTCCCATGAAACTTGATGTAAACCAAGACATCGCTCGATCTAGCTTTCAAGGTTGCAGGTTTCAATCAGAATGAAACTGGCCAGTGGGGCATGGTCAAATAATTTCCACATAAAATGGTAGTTTCTTAAGATGTGGTCAATCCTCTGTGGTTTCTGTGAGTTCCCTGATATTCTCTGAGGGCACAGTGAGCACCTGGCCTCACAGAAAATGTTGGGGAGTTTTGGATGTATCTCAGGGCTTTCCAAACTTTAGATAAACATACAGACCCTAAAAACCCTGAGGTGCTTGACTTCTGCTATTAACAAACAACAGGTCCGTCAGAGGTTATAGTGTGCATAGCAAGAGCTTGGTCCAGTCCTACCTTTCACCAGGCCTTGGAAACTATATAAATCTCATGGATGTGTTGAACTGTCCCCTGTGAATGAAAGCATCCTCTGGGTAAAGATCAACCTCCAACCCTTCCCAACATGGGTGCCCTCTTTTTCAGGTGGCCTTCAGTATCTGGGTCTGCAGCAGTGAATCTGTAGTGAGACTGATCAGTGCTTCTCCAGTAGTGCTGAACTTAGTTTGGTGGCATGTGAGAGACACCCTGAGTTGTGCAGAGTGCCACAAGCTTACATCAGTGACGACCCACCACACACATACGAACAAAGAGCATAGAATTGATTCCAACCAGTCTTTGGGATACAGTGAAAGCAGCGCTCAGCCCTCGGTGAGAGACCATGACAACACAGCTCAGCTGATCTCCAGGCCTGAAGTCAGGCAGCCCCAATCCCCTGTCCATGACCACCAGGCTCTTGAGGCTGTTGGGAATCCCCTGGCTTTCTTTCCTCATGGGCGGTTTGTACAAGCAGACCCAAAGAGGAACATGGCTCTGGCACAACCTCCCATTGTCTACAGAAAATTCTCAAACAGAGGAAAAGTTCGATGTTTAGATGCCTCTATTATAAATACTCACCTCCCTTTGGTGTTATAGAATCCAGCCTCAGTCTCCACACCAGTGCCCATGGAACAAAAGACCAGTGGGAGGTCATCGTCAGGAGGTAGTCAACTGGGGGAAGGCACAGGTTAACTCCACACCATTCAGTCAGAAGGGCACACGAGAAAAAGTTCCCAAGTACACCACATTCAGCAGGGTATGTGGAGACCTGTTGGAATCATCAATGTTGGCCTCCTGGAGGGGCTGCACCCTCAAATCCTTGTAAGGTGAGACCTGACATCCTCCATCTGTTATCCGAATGTACCTTGGCAGAAGTTAAAACCCTTCACTTCAATCTAGGTTCAGGCCATTTCTAGCTTCAGTTGAGATTGGACAGAACATTCAGCACACCCTTAATGTGACTGGACAGAGAGATTTTCCTGCATACTGCTGATATGAGCAACACAGATCCCACCAGCTACAGATCCAAAATGGCAAGTAAACACAGACTGACAGCTACTACCCATGACACCTTGTTGTAGGATACCAAGGGTGCAAACTTACACACCGTTTTCACCCATGGAACTTGGTGTGAACCAAGATACCTCTTGATCTAGCTGTCGAAATTGTGGGTTCAATCAGAATGAGGATGGTCAATGTAGCTGGCCACATTCTTTCCGTCTCAAATATCAGCTTCTCAGGATGTGGTTGGTCCTCTGTGGTCCCTGTGGGCCACTTTAGTTCACTGAGGCTCTGTGAAGACCTGCTTTAACAAAAAACAAACAAACAAACAAACAAAAAACATTAGGGGTCTCTAAGTGTATTTCAGGATTTCTGATCCTGTTGATCAACCTGCAGTCTCTGAGGACTCTGAGGTTCTGGAGACCTCAGATATTAGCAAGTAAGGGGTCCCAGAGCTCTTCATGATATCATGCCCAGCAGGAACTTGGCTTAGTCCTGCACTGACCAGGGCCTGGAAATTACATTGGCCTCAGGGATTCATAGCTCTGAACCCTGTGAATGACAGTATTTGCTGGGTCCAGATGAAAATTCCAATTCTTTCCAGAATGGGTTTTCTGTTTTCCAGCAGTCCTGCAATATTCATATGTGCAGCAGTGGTATGAAGTGAGACTGGCCAATGCCCACCAGTACTGCTGGTCTTCAGTGGCATGTGATAGGCTCTCTAAAATTATCAGAGAGCTGCAAGCTGAGACCAGTGACTTCCTACCACAACCATAAGAACTCAGAGCCCAAGGAATCACCCCAGCCTGTCTTTGGGTTATACCAAAACCAGAGCTTAGCCCAATGCAAGAGACCATGAGAGCACAGCTTAGCTGGTCTGCAGGCCTGAAGCCAGGCAGCCCCAATTCACTGCTCATGAAAACCAGGTTCTTGAGACTGTTGGGGGCCTCCAGCCATTATTACCTCATGGTTTGTACAAGCATACCCAAAGAGGGGAATGGCTCTTGCATCACCTCCCAAAGTATATAGAGAATTCTCAAAGAGAGGAAGAATGTGGAAAGTCAGGGGCTTCCCCTATACCCACCTCCCTCTGATGTTACAGAATCCAGTTTTTGGCTCCAGGCCAGTTCCCAGGGAATGAAGGACAAGTGGAGGCCATCATCAGGAGAAAGGCAACTGGGTGCAGGCACACGGTAGCTCTGTCCAATTCAGCCCAAAGTGCACATGAGAAAGAGAGTTCTGAAATACAGCACATTATCAGGGCATTCAGACATCTGTCTGAAACATCAATGATATCTCCTGGTTGCCTCCTGAAGGGAGCCCACCATCAGAGTCCTGGTAAATTTGGACCTAACAGCTTCTGTTTTCCAAATGCCCCTTGCCAGTATTTAAACCATTCCCCCTGATGCTAGGTTTAAGCCATTTCTAACTTGAGTTGTGATTGGGGAGGACATCCAGCAAACCCCCAATTTGACCAGAAATAGATATTCCTGGTATAACACTGACAAGACTGACAAAGAGACCATCCTGACTAGTGCTGGGTCCCCAGGGAGACTTCAAACCTGACCAGCACAGAGACCCATACCAGAACCCCAACCTGAACAGCAAAGATATCCAAAGTTCGATACCTTAATGAGAAATACAGAGACTCCATGAAGATCGCAAATCTCATCAATATAGAAACCTCAGAGAATCTCCAATTTCACCAGCACAGAGAACTGAGGTGAACCCCAAACCTCAGTTGGTACAAACACCTTGAACAGAACAAAAATGTGACTAGCTCAGAGTCCCCAGGCTTACTTCCAAACTCATGACCACAGAGACCTTAAGTAGACCCCAAACCTGTCCAGCACAAAGGCCCACAGCAGACACCCAATCTGAACAGAACAGAGAACCCCAGGTGGAAGTCAAACAAATCAGCACATAGCCCCGCATAAGACATCAACCTATCCAGCTCAGAGACCCCTAACAGAATCCCAACTTGCCCAACACAAAGACCTCTTACTGATTCCAATGTGACCAGGGCAGAGACTCACCATTAACCTCAAACTTTACCAACACACATAATTAATACAGACACTCAACTTGACAAGACCAGGGATGCATGCAGACCTGTAACCTGATAGAAAAGAGACTCTAACCAGACTCCCAAACTGAATTGCACAGTACCCAGTAGTCTCCCAACCTGAGCAGCATGAAGATTGACCAGAACTTCAACTTGACCAGTACAGAGTCCTCAGGCAAAGAACCAATCTGACCAGAACAGAGACCTTTTGTATACCTCCCACCTGACAATTATACAGATCCCCATAAGACCCAAAAGCTGAATAGCAAATACTCTCAGCAGATCTCAAAAGTTACCAGCACAGAAACCCTTACCAGACCTAAAACCTGACAAGAACAGAGAGAGATCCAAGTGACTCTGTAACATGACCAGAACAGAGACAGCAAACTGCCACTCTTCTTGGCAAGCACAGAGACTCCACCAGACGTGGAATCTGACCAACAAAGAGACTCCCAGCAGACCACCAATCTGATAGGCATAGTACTACATCAGTCTCCTAACCTGATCAACAGACAAATAAAAATATACCCCAACATTAGCAGCAGAGAATCCACAGGCATACCATCAGCATGCCCAGTATAAAGACTCAAGACATGCACTAAGTCTAACCACTAGCACACAGAACTCTGGCCTATTCCTACCTCACTTGGTACAGAGACCCCTAGCCTTCCCATAGGCTGATAATCACAGCGATCTCAGTAGACACTCAACGTGATGATCATAGGGGCTCTAGTAGACCTAGAACAGGAAATGCAAAAAAAAACATCTGCTGACACCAAACCTGACTAGAATAGTACATTAACTTTTCCCCAAACAACAGCATCAAAGATCCAACCAGCCTGCAAACATAACCAGCACAGAGACACAACACTGAACTCCAAACTGTGCAGCGGAGACCCCAGGCAAACCTCCACTCTGAGTAGCACAGCAACTCCTGGCATACCCTTAACATGACTGGGACCATAAATGTAGGGAGCGCATGAGTCAGAAACCAGGTCCTTTGAGAAAACAGGTTTTATAAAGGCTACCTATGTGCTTGGAATCCACAGTTCAAGGGTTTTGCAAAGCAGACCAGAGCTGGGTGCACAAGGACAACAATTGGGATGTGGTTTCTGGCTTGGGGAATAAAAATAATATGATCTTGTGTGCAATGCTCTTTGGTCTGTGGAAATGACTCAATACATGTCTTATGGTTTGCCTGCTTGGAAGAAAATAATAGTACAAACTGTAATGCCTTAGCAACATGGACCCAGATATTTATTAAATGTAGTTATCTGGAACTTTAAAGGATTAGGAAAGAACAATACATATTTCTTAGTTGAGGTATACTTTCCAGTCTCGCTTTATTGATTTACCCTTATGATCTCACTTGTTTTGTCCACTCTATAAAAGAAACACGCTGCTGCCAGACGGGGTCTCTGTGTCTCCATGAGGGCGCAGAGAACCACCTGGTCCCAGCTTTTCTGTCTATGTCTGTGTCTGTGTGGTTTTTCTTCATTCCCCATTGCCTCCCCTCTGGTTCACCTGTGCACCCGCACAGGTCATGGCAAGTGGTGCCCAAACAGGGACCAGAGTACAGAGGAACTCAAATTTTCAGATGAGGGAACACTCCCAAGAAGCAATCACAATTTGAAAAGTGTTAAAGGCCATCATCTTTTAACAACTAAGGTAAGTGGGAGCGAAATACGAGAGCCAGGTGTAAAACATGGGACATTCAGAATAAGGAAAGAGAGCTCTATGTAGATATGTTAAAGTGTATGCTGCAAGCTAAAGGCAGCAATGTAAAAAGGCATCAGCTTTTAGAGTTTTTAAATTTTGTACATAAAATCTGTCCTTGGTATCTTGAAGAAGGGAATGTAAATACTCAAATGTGGGAAAGGGTAGGAAAACAATAGAGGGATTGTTATGTGGCCAATGGCCTGAAAAAAACTCCTGTACATACTTTTGCTTTATGGATGTTCATTCAAGAATGTTTAGACCACAGACCAGCATGTGTGCGATTGCCTGAAGAAGATAATTCTATGACTTTAGCTAAGACTATACAGGGATATGAGGAATTACGCTCACTAGTCCCTGATTCTGCACAAATTTCAGATGAGTCTCTTCCTCGAGAATATAAAAAAAGAACTTAAAAATGAGGCTGAATGAGACAAGAGACAGAGATAAGAAAGATTCTGATCAGAGGATAAGGAGTCAGATGATGAGGATGAAGATAGCCTTCTGCAGGGAGTTCAAAAGCTTTCCGCAGACTTGGCATCTAAAACAAGGGCAACTGCTCCTAAATGGCCAACAGAGGCACCTATAATGATGCCTAAAAAAGACACCTCTGTGTTCCGTATGTCTCCTTTACAGTTGGTCTTACAAAAAGCTAGACAGGCTGGAGAAGATATATCTAATTTTAATGGGGCATTTCCAGTCCTTGTAAGACCAGCCCCCAATAATCCAGGACAGAGTTTAAGATACTATGACCCTATTCCTTTTAAAACTTTGACTGGGCTCAAAAATGCAACATCTATGTATGGCCCCACTTCTTTTGTATTGAGTTTGGTGGAGTCTTTACAAGACAATTCCCTGATTCAACATGATTGGAATATTATTGCCAGAGCCTGCCTCAATGGAGGAGATGAACAAGACTTCAGGAGTTATGTGAGTCTCAGGCTTGGTGAAATCATGTTGCAGAAGTGCCCATTAATTGAAGTTGTGGGGCCTCTGCAACCAGGGCTCCCTTCTCTTTCACCTATACCTTTAAATCATCATTTGATAATAATAGATTTAAAAGACTGCTTTTTTACTATTCCCTTACATCCTGCTGACTATAAACGTTTTGCTTTTAGTGTTCCTTCTTTAAATCAAAAGGAGCCTTTGAAAAGATATTGCTGGAAAATTTTGCCACAATCCATGTCTAATAGCTCTACACTGTGTCAAAAATTTGTCGCACAGGCCGTCCAGCCTGTCCAAACAAGATATCCTAAAGCTTACTGCATTCATTATATGGATGACATTCTTATCAGTCATGTTAATGTTGATATTTTATATCAGATATTCTACGATCTTAAAATTGCTTTAAAGATTGCAGGTCTTTGTTTATCCCCTGAACAAGTACTAAAAAAACAGCTCCATTTCAATACCTTGGTCATATAATTGAAGGCAAACAAATTATTCTACCAAAGGTGACCATACAAAAAGACCAACTTAACACTCTAAATGATTTTCAAAAACTGTTAGAAGATATTAATTGGTTATGACCTATATTCAAATTAACTACTGCAGAACTTAGTTCTTTATTTGAAATATTACAAGGAAATTTGGATCCTGCTTCCCCTCGTTCATTAACTGCCCAAGCAAGGGACGTGCTGCAATGGGTTGAGCAAGCCATTAACATTTCTCAGCTCACTCAAGTGGATCCTAATAACAGTTTACTTAATCATTTTTGACACTCCCCATACTCCTACAGCTGCCTTATGACAAACACAGGCAGTTATAGAATGGATCCATTTGGCTCATTCACTTGCCAAGGTCATTATGCCTTTTTATGATCTTGCTGCATCCTTAATCATTAAAGGATGATGGCGAGTTCGTGAACTTCTAGGATCTGAACCATCTGTCATCATTGTTCCTTTCTCTGTACAACAACAATGGTTGTGGCAATCAGCTGATTGGTGGCAAATTGCCTTAACTAACTTTCCTGGTCAGATTTCAGTACACTATCCTTCTAATAAATTTATTCAATTCACTAACCAACAAGTTTTATTTTTCCACAATTATTGTGGCCACCCCCATTTCAGGAGCCCACACCATATTTACTGATTGCTCTAGTTCATGGCATGCTGGATATTACTGACAAACTGGTAATAGAGTTCAAAATACTCATTATAAGTCTGCTCAAAGAGTTGAACTTTGGGCTATTCTTATGTTTTTACTGACTATACAACTCAAGCTCTTAATATTTACAGTGATAGTAATTGTGTTGTTCATGTTGTAAAATTAATTGAGATTGCAACTTTAGGTCATACTAATAGTGAAGAATTGTTTCATCTTTTTATTCAATTACAACAATGCCACGACCTGCGCAGATGAACAGGTGAATGGAGGGGAGGTGATGGGGAATGAAGAAAAAACACACAGAAACAGACACAGACACAGACAGAAATGCTGGGACCAGTGGTTGTCTGCACTCTGATGGAGACACAGAGACCCCGCCTGGCAGCAGCAAGTTTATTTTATAGAGTGGGCAAAACAAGTGAAATCATAGGGGTAAATCAGCAAAGTGAGACTGGAAAGCACATCTTAACTGGGAAAAATAGTTACAGACAACTGCATTTAATCAATATTTTGGTACATGTTGCTAAGGCATTACGGATTACATTATTATTATTCTCTTCAAGGCAGGCAGCCCATAAGTTATTTCTCAAATCTTTTCCAGAGACCAAACAACCTTGCTCACAATGTCATATTTTGCCAGAAGTCAGAAACCACACTCCGAGCATTGTCCTTGTGCACCCAGCTCTGGGCTGCCTTGCAAAGCCCTTAAACTGAGGACTCCAAGCACACAGGTAGCCTTGCTAAAACCTGTTTACTCAAAGGACCTGGCTTCTGGCTCATGCGCTCCCTACACAACAGCTTATCAGAACTTGTATGCAGCCTTGTTTCATTGTCATTTGTGAGCACATACTAATCTGCCTGGTGCTCTAACAAAAGGAATTGCTACTGCTGATTTGCTTGTTATCAGCTGCTCTTTATTTTTTTTTTTTTCAGCTGCTCTTTAAATCCTTGGGGTGAGGTTTGTCAAGCACATCCTCTTCATCATCACAATGCAGCTTCCCTTTCTAAAGAGTTCAAAATCACAAGGGAACAAGCACGACAAATTGTAAAATCTTGTCGCCAGTGTCTCATACATATTCCTGTTTTGCCTACAGGAATTAATCTTTGGAGCCTTAAACCTAATCAAATTTGGCAAATGGACATGACTCACATTCCTGAATTTGGACGGTCTAAATATGTTCTTGTTAATGTTGATATTTATTCTCATTTCATTTTTGCATCAACACAAACGGGAGAAAGTGCTAAACATGTAATTAATCATTGTATTGCTGCTTTTGCAGTTATGGGCAAACCTCAACAAATTAAAACTGACAATAGTCTGGCTCATATTTCTCAGAGTTTTCAACAATTTTCTCTTCAAATGGGTATTCAGCATAAGACTGGCATTCCTTACAGTTCACTAGGACAAGCTATTTTTAAAAGAACTCATAAAACATTAAAAATTCAATTACAAAAAATAAAAGTGGGGACTATAGAGTATTCCCCTACCCCTTAAAATTATTTTAATCATTCTCTTTTTACTTTAAATTTTCTGGATTGTGATGAACAGGGAGTGTCCCTTGCAGACAGACATTTTCAAAAGACGACCTCTTTGCAGAGAGGCAAAATAATATGGGAAGATTTGGCTACCGGACAGTGGCATGAGCCAGATCCTGTACTAATGTGGGGAAGAGGACTTGTTTGTGTTTTTCCAGAAGGAGATTTACAGCCCACATGGATTCCTGAGTGGCTTGTAAAACATCATGAACTGTGAGGACCTCGTTCCACCCCTGCGGAAGATGAGACTAACGGAGCCGATGACCATTTTGAAAGGCAAGCCACTGAAACCAACCATGACAGTCCTGGGGAGTAGATCCTTCAAAAAGGCATGACGCCCTCCTGCAATGACCATTAAAACAACCAGACTCCAACTTGGGGTCAGCTATAAAAGCTGACCCAGAAGGGCTTCAGTCTTGTACAAAATAGAGAGGTGACTGTTTCTCCTGAGACTCTGTTCTTGACCACTCTTGCTACTGTCAGTACCCAGGTAATAAGAGTTCAGGGAGACACTTATTGGACATATGTGCCTAATCCTTCTGTTGCTCATATAGCAAGCTGGGGGGCGGAGTGGTTCAGTCCCTGTTTTTACAAATGACACCTCCCATATGGGAAGACATTCTGATGGACATATCATGCCTGATTGGAAAATATTTAGTTATGCTGTCTTAAGCTCTCAGAGACCTCTATGCTTAAATCTAAAGCCAGCTGGAGACACTGAGTTACAGTGGCCAATGTGCATTGATGTTTCACTTGCACAAAAGACCAGTGTTCTCAAAAGTGGGGAAGAGATAACTATATATTTGTATGGGTTTAACAGTTCAGTGTACAATACCTCCACTAATACTTATGCTCAACCACCATATCCTCCGTGTCATCCTCAATATGTTCAGAAGATTGGTTGGCAAACATGTACTTATCATACTCACATGATTCATTGGTTAGGAGATAAATATACTATAGTTGACTGGTCCAGTAATAAAACTGAAGAATGGTAAAGAAAACCTCCTATTGCAGGGCCTTGGACTACCCCCTTATTAGTTACACAGACTGGTGCCTCACAAGTGGAACTTTAGCTCCTAGCAGCAGCCATGGGAAAAATTAATGTAACCAAATCAATAGCAAATAGCACTGCAAATCAATTTGGCTTAAGGGCCTGTGTACAGTATTTTTATATGCTTCTCCACAGATCGGTAAAAATAATTTATAAAAATTCTCACTATAATGTGAGCTGTTTGAACTGTAATCTCACTAACTGTGTTACTTCTATTCAATCAAATGATCAAATCATAATATTGTATCACCCCTCTTTTGTAATGTTTCCTGCTAACATTACAGGACCTTGGTATCATGATCAGGATTTTCAAGTGCTTCAAGAAATTCATAATCAGTTGGCTTGCCCTTGTCGAGCAATAGGTTTGATTATTTTTGGAATAATTTCTTTAATCATGCTTATAACAACTTTGACAACATTTGCTCTTGCCTTATCTCAAAGTATTCAAGATGCTCATTATGTCAATTAACTTGCACATAGTACTTCATTGGCTTTAAGCAGCCAAGAAAATATTGATAAAAAATTAGAAGTCAAAATAAATGCCTTGGAGGCAGCTGTCATTGGAATAGGCAACAAAGTAGAAAGTCTTAAATTTCTCAAAAATCTTTTATGCCATGCAAATTATAACACAATTTGTGTAACTTCTATCTAAATGGTGTTGGGGTAAAGTTCAAAGACATTTGTTAGGAGTTTGGACTCATAATAACATTAGTCTCAATTTATAAGAATTACACTCTGAAATCCTGGCTATTCAAAAGAGTCATATAGATGTCCTTGATCCTGCTCAAGTAGCTCAAGATATTCTGAAATTACTTAAAGGGTTCAATCCGCTAAATGTCTTAAAACATTCTGTGTGGTACTTGTTGACTATTGTATGCTTAATTGGTATTTTATTTGTTCTCTTCTTAGCCGGCTGCCGAGTTCTCCAGTCCCAAGTGCGAGCCCGCCAATTGAACACACATCATCTCATCTTATAAAATAAAAAGGGAGAGATGTAGGGAACGCATGAACAAGAAGCCAGGTCCTTTGAGAAAACAGGTTTTAGCAAGGCCACCTGTGTGCTTGGAATCCACAGTTCAAGGGTTTTGCAAGGCAGCCCAGAATTGGGTGCACAAGGACAATACTCGGGTTTTGGTTTCTGGCTTGGGGGATAAAAATAATATGACATTGTGAGCAAAGAAGTTAGGTCTGTGGAAATGACTCAAGACATGACTTACGGCTTGCCTGTTTGAAGAAAATAATAGTAAAAACAATAATGCCTTAGCAACATGTACCAAGATATTGATTAAATACAGTTATGTGGAACTTTAAAGGATTAGGAAAGAACAATGCATATTAGTTGAGGTGTACTTTCCAGTCTCGCTTTACTAATGTATCCCTATGATCTCACTTGTTTTGCCCACCCTAAAAAATAAACTCGCTTCTGCCAGACGCGCGGTCTCTGTGTCTCCATGAGAGTGCAGAGAACCACCTGGTCCCAGCTTTCTGTCTGTGTCTGTGCAGTTTTTCTTCATTCCCCATCACCTCCGCTCTGGTTCACCATTTCAGTCATGCAGGTTGTGGCACATAAATCTCAGTATGAACCCTAATCTGGCCATTGCAGTGATACCTGGCAGGTGCCATCTTGACCAGCAAAAAGACACCCAGCAGACTTTAAAACTGACCAGCACAGAAACCCCAGGCAGAGAGCCCTGTGACCTGCACAGACACAGCAGCAGATTCCCAACCTGAACAGTACAATATCTTACTTTTCCACAACACTATGAGCAGAGATTTAATAAGACACCCAACAAGGCCAGCATAGGATTCTCTCAACCTGTGCAACAAAGAGACCCCGGAAATACCCTTAACATGACCACCACAGAGACATGCAGCACATCTCAATTGTGACCAGCCTAAAGACCCCAGTTAGAAAGCTCTGTGAACAGTGCAGACACAGCAGCAAACTCCCAGCCTCAACATCACAGGGAAACAAGTCAACCTCTATCTAGACCAGCAAGAAATTACCAGCAGAACCCTAACCTGACCAGAAGAGTACCCTGAAGTCCCCAAATCTGAACAGCCAGAAAAGTGAACCAGACCTCCAACCTGACCAGCATTTAAGAACCCAGAAATTCTCTAACCTCATCAGAACAGTGACTTTCAACTGGGCTGGGTACAAAGGCCATGAGCAGAAACCAAAACTGACCAGCATAGAAACCCCAGGCAGACCTGAAAACTGAGAAGGCACAGAGACCCCACCTGACACGCCCTGAACAGCACACAGACTCCTGGCAGACCCCCAATCTTACCAGCATAGACACTGCAGGCAGAAACATAACATGATCAGAACAGAAACCACTGCACCAGGACCAACAAAAAAACACCTGACAGATCCCTAACCTGAGAAGCACACAGAAGCTTAGTAGACCTGCAACCTGACAAAAATAGTTTTCCAATGCAGATATTCCTGTGATCAGCACAAAGGCCAAGCAGACCACAAATGTTACCAGGATAGAGTCAAAAACAAACAAACAAACAAACAAACAAACAAAGAAACAACCCCAACTCAATGAACAAAGAGATCTCCAAAACACCATTAGCCTGACCAGCATTAAGTTCCCAGGCTAATGACCAATCTGCCTACCACAGAAACCCTGAGATGATCTCCAATATGACTACCACAGAACACCCTGGCTGATCGCCACCTGACTTGGAACAGAGATCTCTAGACTGTGTAACCTGACAAGCACAGACAGTCAAGGTGATGATGACAGATACTCCAGCATACCAGCAAACATGAAAAGCAAAATGATTTCTGCTTACCTCAGCCTTACCAGCACAGTATCATACTATTTGCAAAAAATACCAGCAGAGATCCAACGAGCCTGCAAACCTTACCACCACAGAGACAGCCGGTTCCCACCCTGTTCAGCAGAGACCCCAAGAACACCTCAAACATGAGCTGCACAGACACCCTTGGAATCTGTTTAACAGACCAGGCACATAAGTTTCAGTATAATCCATAACCTGACCATGAAAGAGATTCCTGGAAATCACTAACATGACCAACACAAGGAGCCCCAGCATACCCATAACCAGACACACACAGAGTCCCAATACAGAGTCTCAACATGACCAGTCACAGAGAACTCAGACAGAGATGAAATCATACCACCACAGAGACGCAAACACACCCCCAACATGACAAGAACGGAAACCCTTGGCAGGCCTCAACACATAGCAGCTCAGAGACATCAGGCAATTTCCAACTTCACCAGCAAAGAAACCACATGCACATCCCCAAAGACACAACATACAAGGACCCTGAGAAGGCCTCCATACTGACCAGCACAGAAAACTTAGGCAGAACTCAAAAGTGACCAACACAGAGTACCCAAGCAGACTTCTAACCTCATTACCACAAAGACCAAAGGAAAACAACCAAACTGACCAGCACAAACAACCCCCATTAGACTCCCAACCTGAGCAGAACAAAGAACATTAACAAGGCTTTAAACTAATCACCAGAGACACACCAGAAGACCTAAACCTTACCAACACAACAACCTCGAACAGAACCCCACTTGCTGAATACAGAGAACCACGACTGATTTCAAGGTGAGCACAACAGACATTCTTGCCAACCTCAAACTTCACCATCCCAAAGACCTCAGGCAGAAACTTGACATGAGAAGCAGAAAGAACAGAGCAAACCTGGGATTGACCAGGAAAGAGACCCCCAGAAGGACCTCAACATGATAAGCACAGTTCCCCATCAGTCTCCTAGACTGAGCAGCAGAGAGATCAAAACAGACTCCAACCTTTAAAGAATAGAGTTCACAGGCATATCTTCAATGTGACCAGCATAGACACTTCAGGCAGACACTAAGTATGACAACCACAGAGACACCACCAGATTTTCAAATACACTAGCAGAGAGACCTCACATGTACCAACAACCTGATTGGGCACAAAACCACATATGAACACACCACACCTGACAAGGTCAGAGATCCCTGAAATACCCAACTGTTTTGTCATAGGAACCCCAGAAAAATATCCAATGTTATCAATACAATTACAATTAACTGCACCAAACCAACCAGCACAGAGACCCTAGAGCGACACCTAAACTGACCAGCACTGAGACTAGAGCCAGACAGAAAAAACAAAGAACTGCATGATTTCACTCATATGCGTAATATAAAACTGAAAGCAAAGAAAAAAAGAAATGAAGAAACAAATAACCCATGGACACAATCGATAGTTTAATGTTTATTTGGGGACGAGTGGGTTAGGGAGGGGAGAAAGGGGAGGGGGTGGGAGAGGAGGAGGGGAAGCTAAATATAAGGTGATGGAAAGAGAAGTCACATTAGGTGGTGAACTTATTATACATCAAGTTGACAATGCACT
>PVJL010011646.1:0-41599 GCA_004026885.1 Lyroderma lyra
GCTGGCACTGAACGCGCCGACCCCGTGCTCTGGCAGGACACGGAGCAAAAACGCCAGCGGCTGCAGGTCATCAGCACAACTTCTCCACCAAAGCAGAGGTGTCTCCCGGCCCCGGGGGAGGTGCCCAAAGGGCTGGGAGGGGTCTGTCACCACACAGCCCTCCGGGCAGCATCCACGGGAGGCTGATGGTGGCACTTCTGTCTCCAGGGGCGCCCAGGGGCTGAGACACTCCCAGGCCCCGTCTGACTGTTGGAAAGTTAGTCTGATTAACAAAGACAAAGTGCATTTCATCGACGATACTGACGATTACCTTGGTGGAAATTCAAACTGAAAAGCAGGTGTCCTTCAGCACGTTCAAGAACAGAACACGGAAACCCACAAACCTAAAGATGACAAAAGCCATTCGCTGGGAACGTGGGCTTCAACGACTTCCCCGACGACGTGACACCTCTGTGCGTCTAGCTGGGACTTACAGAAAATGCCCTGAACACGCAGGGAGATGAGGATGAAAGAACAGGTATTTCTACACCAGGATGATTCACTCCTTAATCCAGACCAATAAAAATCGCGTTTGGTTGGATGAGTTCAGCTCACTTATTCATGTTAGAGGCTGTGGGTGACCCAACGGTATTGAAATAGAATTAAAATTTATTTTCCTTAATATCTCAAAGACAGCAGTGCGTCCTTTACACAAACACACCTTGTACAGGAGACAAGAGGGAAACACGGAGAGCGTCCCCCTGGCCCAGCTCAGGGTTCCAGGGGGACGATGTCACCCAAGGATGTCACCGACACCCGTCATTGCTACACTACCTGCGGGACACAGACACCAAACTATTAAGAAGAGCTTGCTGGGTGCTACCAAATGTGTGACTCCAAGACGTTCCCTGCCTCGGGCAGAACACAGGTGACAGGCATCACAGTCTCTCACACGAGGGCACACGCTTTACAGCTCCCACAGCCTGTGTGCGGTGGCCCGTGTGCCCGCTGGTGGGTGCCAGCCGCACCCTGCAAGACCCCGGGCTGCTGACAGCACCAAAGGATCCGGAAAACATCTCACACGCTGTTCACCTAATGTTTTCCTGGGTGAAAAATTGTGCATTTGTCATTTTGCTAAATGCGAGGCTAAAACAACGGGCGTGACGTGAGGGAGAGGATGATTTTCCTCTCGCGGTGTTGGGAACGCGGCTCAGAGGGCGCCTCTTCCAAGCCGCAGTCTCTCCTCCGAACGCAAACGCGCAGAAACAGCTCACACCGCACCCGACAAACCTTCCCCGAAATGAGAGGCGTTCACTGTGGAGGTTCCAGACGCGTCGGCGTAAGTAGGAACCGCTCAGACGCCAGACCGACGGCCTCATTCTACCTTCTACCAAGTAAGAAACGGTGTTTGCGTGTTTACTCTGCAGACAGGACGCTGCACTTTTTAGGAAATTCGATTTTAGACATGAACTTCCAAGGGCCCTGCCTGGGACCTGCTGCTTCCGTGACCTCGATCGCCTGTGTGAGTTCGCAGGAGGGGTTACAGTCACACGCGGCTGCTAGTTTCTGGTGGCATAACAGAGGAAAACTCAGCAGAGGAAAATGTCCAGCCAGTGAGAGGAGGGACCGTGTTAGGGTTTCACCTCAGAGCGTGTATTTCCCGTTTGTTTTAGTGCATCTTTGTGTGGAGAGACAGAGAACTGGGAGTGGCACCCACCAGTGCCTGGCTGGGAGCCCCAAGTGTTACGTGGTGTGTGCACACAGGGATCCCTCACACCGTGCCCGCACGCACGGGGAGACGCCATGGGTGTGCACACACAGCAATCCTTACGCCGTGTCCACACACACCGGGAGACGCCGTGGGTGCCCGCACGCACAGGGAGACACACAGGGAGACGCCGTGGGTGCCCGCATGCACGGGGAGATGCCGTGGGTGCCCGCACGCACAGGGAGACACACAGGGAGACGCCGTGGGTGCCCGCATGCACGGGGAGATGCCGTGGGTGCCCGCACGCACAGGGAGACACACAGGGAGACGCCGTGGGTGCCCGCACGCATGGGGAGATGCCGTGGGTGCCTGCACGCACAGGGAGACACACGGGGAGATGCTGTGGGTGCCCGCACGCACGGGGAGATGCCGTGGGTGCCTGCACGCACAGGGAGACACACAGGGAGACGCCATGGGCGCCCGCACGCATGGGGGGACATTGTGGGTGCCTGCACATTTCCATTTAAACAGGCGGGTGAGGGAAAACCCGTACTCTGCACCCCTGCATTTACACAGAGTATCTGAATAGCTTCAAAAGAAATCCTTTGAACAGCCTAAGAGTGGGCTGTTGTATTACTGGTCATTTAAAGATCCTGATACTGCTTAGAAGCTTCTTTTAAATCTTATAAATACAATTCGTCCTTAAATTAAAATTTAGACATGATGACACGTTTGCTTCGGCTCATAAAATACCCTGACACGTACGAGGGCTGTCCGCAAAGTATCCGGCCGTGTCACGTGAACGGCAGCGGCACCGACGGCAGGACTTTTCCGGACAGCCCTGGTACGTCTAAAGAGTGCAGCAGCTGATGACACGCAAATACGTTATCCCCGCCACTCCTGTAATCCCGCAATCACCTCACACAGGTGTACCTTCCTTTCTACCTGGGAATTTTAGCAACATCCCGAATCAGGGTCCTTTAAAGTTACCTCAAAATAACAGAACAGGCTTGGTAGCACATTTTCTAGGCTGTATCCTTCAAGAAGACATTAACCAATTTCAAACAAATCAGCCAGTAAACCAGCAAGAAAAACCGGGTGGTCGTGTCCAACCGGTAAAATCAAGTCGCCTGAGAGGGGTGGGTCCCGGCCTCTTCATAAAGACGCGAACTCGCTTTCTATGGAAATAACAAACGTGTCTCCCAGCTTGCTCGCGGGTCAGGGACGGTCCCTACAAGAGGAGACACCCCGATACCAAGGAGGCATTTCCACCCCCTGCCCCCCGTCCCTGCCACCTCACAGGGCGATGCCGGGGTTAGTGCTTCCACGCCGCGACGTGGGAGACCACTGTCCACTCTGCAGTAAAGGAACGACAGGAGCCTCATCGGGAGACGCGCGGTTTTGCGTGACGCAGGTCCTGACGGCACTTTTCGAATCCGGACGTGTGACCACAAGGATGACAGCACAATAGCCGTGCACTCGACTCGAAACGGCGGAGCGTTCCTTGTTACTGTCGGAAACGTTAAGGAAACATTTCGGTGATCAGGCCAGTAGTCAGCACGACGACGCACGGCTGCAGCCGGACGCCACGACGCTCCCGACGTGGCGGAGGCCAGCCCACGCCCCGGCCCGCCGGCCGGTCTGCTCTGCGGTCCCCGTCCCCAGGCCTCGCTCTGCGGAGCGGTCGGTGCACGCGGCCGAGGCGGGTGCAGCTGGTGACGAGCGCAGGGTGCAATGGGAAAAATGTGAACTCTGGCCTTTTTCACACCACTCACAAATCAGAGCCAGACCCCGGGCCCGCCTGCGCACTCGGCCTTGCCGCCTGGAAACCCGACCCCACGGCCGAGCAGACGGCGCGCTCGCTGGGCCCAAGCCCCAGAGGGGCCTCACACGGGGGCATCAGGCGGCCCCCAGAGCCGGGGGGGCGGCACTGGGCGGCAGGCGCGGCTCTGACCTCGCTGCTCCCGCCGCCTCGTCTTCAAACGTCACCGGCAAAGCCCACGTGGACGATCTCACTGAACGAGAAAGAACGCCAGAAGCGCCGCGGTCCGTGCGCGTCAGCGGTGCCCCACACCGCGTCAGCACCGCCGACCGAGCAGAACCTGCTCAGGGCGGCCGTCGGCACACACTCTGCTCAGCTGAGCGGCTCCGTGGCACCCGGCCTCCTGGCCCGGCCGCCGAGGGCACAAGCTCCGCTCTGCGGCCCCAGCAGCTCTGCACCAGCGCAGGGAAAGCAGCGGGGACACCCCAGCGGCTCGGGCAGCGTCTGAGTCTGTTTACGACAAGGAAAGGCAGAGCTGTCTGGAAGTGCCTGCTGCCCTCTAGTTCTCTTCAACCGGGAACGCCGGGAGCTGGGCACCAGGGAGGTGGCACTGCGCGCTGAGGTGAGGCGGTGGCCTGCACGGCCGCAGGAGGAGGAGATTCAGTGACACTAGCGAGTACCGGGGGCTTCGTGTGACTAACTTCAATCTAATTCCGGCGGGCCGCCGTGCAGTCCCCGGCCCAACGAGGAGACGTCAGCAAATCCAGGGGAGAAAGACGCTAGAGAAGCAAAAACAGAGCTGAACGAAAGCACCCGGAGGCCGCTGGCTTTGAACCTGCCCCCCCAGCCCTTCCAGGCAGCGGGGCCGTCTGCGGAGAGCCGGCGGCGCGAACAGAGCGCTCATTGTTCGCACAGGCAGTTAGCAAAACGCTGCTTCCCGTCGCCTCACACCACGGCCGCCGCGGCCCGGCGCAGCAGAGCGCGTGCAGCCCGCAGGAGCAGACGCAGGGCCCCCGCCCCGGAAACGCGTCCCTGCCGGCTCGCGGGCCGTGGTGCAGGACGCCACGGGGCGCATCACTCACAGCTGGAAACCCGGGGTCCCTGCGGGGCGCCCCGCCGCCGGCCCGGGGGAGGTAAACGCTGCATTTCTGAGCGCGCGGCTCTCCCACACCTGTTTAAAATGTTTGCACAGCCATTAAAGGTTAGTGCTCACTGCAGACCAGACAAACACGGCCCCGCGCTGCACAGAACAAAGACGGCATTGTACGGAGCTCCGCGCCCGGGCCCAGCCCCACGGCTCGGAGTTTATGGGACGGGGACGGGCATGGCGGGACGCGGCCGGGCCACCGCGCAGAAAGCAGGCAGTCAGCGCCGGCGGGGCCCTGCCGCCGCCCGGCACTCGGGTCTCGCTCGGCCAAGGGGGGCTCTCCACACGTCTGACAAGGGGGCGCGCGGGTCCCTCCGACGCGCTCGCTCAAGTTCAGGGCTTACAACCTGCTGAGCCCGTAATGGAGGAACATCCAGGGTGTTGGGGGCTTATTCCTCACTGTCCCACAGGCAGGTTTTGTTCCTCGTTTTTGAAAACGCAGAGCAACGCACCGTGCCCGGTGAGGCGCCCTGGGCCACGCGGCAGCCGGCATCCTCGGGGAAGGTGCTGGCCGGCCGCGGGCAGTCAGTCAGCGCGCCCTGCCTGGTGCCCTCGGGGTCGCCCCCAGGGCCCGCTGGGCAGGCCGGGCTCCGCCGTTAGGACGGTTTGCCGGTACCCTTTCCCACCGCACACCACTCACTGACGGATGACACACGTGTACCCCTTAGTTCATAACTGGCAGCTTAGTTAACTTCTTAATTAACACCAAAAAGCAAGTTAACAAAGAGTAAGTGTTGCCCTCCGCCGCACTCCTCCACGTGCTTGCAGCAATTTCAGGGAGAGTCTATGCACTCCCGTCCGATGCTATTGAGTCGGGTGAATTGTTTAAACCACAGGAAAATTACTTCGAGCTCCAAAGAGCTGTAAATTGTGACAACTTTTCAAGTTAAAATAGTCACATACTGCAATTTCTTAGATGGCATGCTAATAGAGTCCAAATAAGGATCACTTTTAAAAGTGGTTAAGTCAGTCTCATAAAATACCTTTACGTGTTTTCTATAAAGAAAAAGTGTTTTTCTCCTCTCAAAGGTTAACAGACATATTTTATCTACGCTGTTATTGGGTAAGACAAGCAATTAGGCACAAGTTTTAAAAGATCACAATAAAGTTACGTCTCAGAGATCTGATGGAATTTGCAGGCAAACAGACACAGAAATACGTGTGACAAATCCAGGACACGTTTACCTGGACTTCACAGCACCGTGCACGCAGACACCGGAGCGCGGACACCCTGACACCCACCCGGCTGCAACGCGGAGGCCCGCCCGCCTCCGGCACCACGCAGGGTCCCGCTGGAGACCCCAGGGACCCTGGGCGTAGACCCGGGAGAGGAAAGAGCAAGAGGAAATCTCCCCCTACTGCTCATTGTTAATAAGCACGACTTTAAGATGCGCGGTAAAAATAAGCCAGTGAAGTCAAAAGAAAATTCTGAAAAAAAGAAATCAGGAAAAAAAATTAAAATTTACTGAGAAATCACGAAGAAAACACACATTCAGGAATACTGGTGACAAGCAGAGTGTTTGGAGGGGGGACACCCCAGCACAAACCAGACACCGCAGGGGTCTCATGCCTATGGGGGGGGGTCTCCTCAGTGGGGCAGGTCCAGAAGGCAGAGTCCTCAAGGTCATCTGCAGCTCCCCACGGCGGCGCTGTCATCAGATGCTCACCCACATGGTCACTCACCAGTCCACTCTAAGCGGGTCGTGGGAACCGGGGGAGTCTTTTTCGGCCTCACAAACTGGATGCAGGTGAACATACAGATGACCCACAGGCGACAGCAATCACTGGAGTTCAGGGCACGGAGTCTCATAAACGGCTCGTTTCACCTCAAGACTAGCGCAAACCCAGCAAGGAGCAGGGACAGAGGGGACGCGGGCACCCCGCGGCGTTCGTGCGCGTGCGCAGGTCCCAACTGCCAGGTGTCAGTGAGTCCCGGGGACACGACGGCAGCACGGCGACCGGTCACCACGGCCGTGTGGAGCTGACCAGAGAAGACGTGACCCTGGAAGCTCACGTCACGAGGGACAGAAGAGGCTTTTTCGTATCAATGTGACGTGAGCCTTAGCTACACGTATCCTGTCGATCGCTTTGTGAGACACGAGGCTTACACGGTGCTCGAACTCACATCTCAATAAGCCTAAAAAGCAACAACTCAGACTAGACTTTCAAGCGTGTTCTAAGTTTCACATGTTCATTTTACGTTCATAACTTGTAACCACTTTTCCCCTAAAAGGGTTTAAGAGCGATTCCCTACATCGGGGAGCAGGGGGAGCCCGAGCTGCCCCCAGACCCTGCGTGGACCCAACGGGGAGCAGGGGGAGCCGGAGCTGCCCCCAGACCCTGCGCGGACCCGACGGGGAGCAGGGGGAGCCCAAGCTGCCTCCAAACCCAACGGGGAGGAGGGGGAGCCGGAGCTGCCCCCAGACCCTGCGTGGACCCGACGGGGAGCAGGGGGAGCCGGAGCTGCCCGGGTCCCTGCGCGGACCTGACGGGGAGGAGGGGGAGCCGGAGCTGCCTGGGACCCTGCGCGGACCTGACGGGGAGGAGGGGGAGCCCGAGCTGCCTGGGACCCTGCGCGGACCTGACGGGGAGGAGGGGGAGCCCGAGCTGCCTGGGACCCTGCGCGGACCTGACGGGGAGGAGGGGGAGCCCGAGCTGCCTGGGACCCTGCACGGACCTGACGGGGAGGAGGGGGAGCCCGAGCTGCCCGGGACCCTGCGCAGACACGATGGGGAGGAGGCGGAGCCCACCCCTGTCACCTCGCGTGGCTGTGTGTCCCACCCCGGCACGTCGTCCTCTAAGACAAGGACCTCGGGGTGGTGTCAGTCACCCGGGGAAGCGGCCCCCCATCCTCCCTGCTGTGGAAGCGTTCCTGTCCTCGCGCCCCGGACATGCAGTGAAGCCTCGGCGGTCACTCAGGAAAGCAGTCACCACCACCGCGCGACGCTCCAGTGCGATCCACCCCCGTGAGGGGCTGTCTTCCCTTCCAGCAGCCCCCACAGGAGCGGACAGGACCCAGGTGGGGACAGCACCTGCCAAGGAAGCTTTGTGAGCAGAAGTGCACAGGGACAGGGCCCAGGGGACTGTCTTCCCTACGGAGCTCGTGCAGGTGGGTGGCTGCCCCTTGGGAGAGCAAATCCCCACCGTCTCCGCACCACACACAGCCATCCACGCCCCGGCCCCCGAACCCCACGCCCACACCGAAGGACAGGACCGAGTGCCACCGTCAGGAAGCGGCGGGCCAGGCCGGGCCGGGCCGGAGGGAGCGACGGGCCGCAGGGGGCCGCCAGCTGGGGCCTGTTTGCGACTTGCGGGCCACAGCGAGGGCGGCGGTCTGGCACTTTTACTGCCTCTTGTCTCAGGGATGATGTGCAAGCACGGAGCCATTAAAACCCCGAGCAAATGGAGGAGAAGGACGGGTCATTAGAGACACGGAGCAGAGGAGCGTCGATTCTGAAGCAACCCGTGTGGAGAAGGCAGCATTTTAATTTTCAAAGTTGCCGTAATCGTCTTAAGGCTGTTATTATTTCAATCGAGTGTTTGGGGGGAGGTCAGGCAAATAAATAAATTACAAACGACACTTCACGGACTAAAACGTTGAAAGAAGACTGTGGTGAGGGGGCGTGACGTCCCCGTCTCTGTGCAGAGCAACTTCCCCGCGCAGCCGTGACGGGGCGCGCCACACCCTCGCTCTGCACGCAGGCGCCACGCGCTGCTAAGGCCGAGGAGAGCCGATCCCAACGTACCTCCCGAGGACGAAGCAGAACGGTCACAGAGAGCTCGCTTAGCTCCTTCTGCCCACAGAGCACTGGCTGCAAGAGCCCAGCCCAGCCCCGGAGTAACAACACAGCCGTTTGCCCCGTTTTGTTTTGTTTTGTTTTGTTTTCTGAGCGGGAACAAGTCTGTGACAGCGACAGTGACAGCAGCGCCAGGCGGCCCGGGTGTGCTGAGGGAGGCGGTGGGCACCTGCAGCACCTGTTAGTAACCAGGCAGGTGAAGAGCTTGACCGGCCCCGCCAGCCCGCAGACCAGAGTCCCTCCCAGATGCCCTTGCACACATTCGCCTGTCTCGAGCCCACAGTGCCACCTCGGCCACATGGACCCTCCCACCTCTAACAGTGGACAGTCCCCGTGGCGGACACGCAGCACGCATGCAGGCCGAGTGCCCAGCGGACACATGACACCCCGCAGGCTGCCCGCGAGGACGCCCGGCTTTTCAAAGGGGACGGGGATTTCAAGTCCCGAATAATCCACACGGATGACACCCGTGCAGTCCCTGTTGTTTGTAGCCTTTTGCCTGGGACGTGCACATGTGTGACAGGTGTGACTGACTAATAAGCCACAAAGACAGTGATGGAAAGGCTGACGACCAAAGAACGCATTTGTCTGTAACGAGACCCTGCAAACGCCGTGCGGGAACCGTCCCGAGAGCGCTTTCTGCCGGGCCGGGACCGTCCTCCGGATACCACAGCCCCCCTCCGCGGGGCTCCGGGGGGCGGCCTCCAAACGGGGCGCGATCTATCACCCAAACAGCTCAGAAACCGGCCCGCCACGTTATTTATTATCAGCCGCCCATGTGACAAATTATTTAACTGAGTTGATCCTAATAAGTCAAAGAGCAAGCAATTAGCGGACTCGGTCAGAGGGCTGTTGGTGGCAATTTGCAGACGCGCTCCGGCTGTCCCACACTTCAAAGGCCCATTAAGGGGGGAGCCTTTTAATGACTCACTCGGGATGACAAGCGTACAGGGCGCAGATGGCGGCCCCTCAGCTGCCTGCACGCTGGCCGTCTGCGCTCCTGGGGCGTGGGAGCCACGGCGTGCAGACCCGGCCCGAGGTGTTCCGGCAGCTTCTGGCAGCTTCCAGCAGGCAGCAGGTTCCAGGTGAGTCGGCCGGAGGGGCGGGGCTTCGGTCCAAGCCCTCCTTCCAGCCCCGCCTCCACGTCCTGACCCGGGGAGGGGACACGACATCCCTGCAGGGTGTGGGACGAGGGCCTAGCGCCGTGCTGGCCACACGCTCCGGATGACGAGCCTACATGTCTGAGTCCCCAGGGCGGCGTCCCCGCACGGCGACAGGCACTTCACGTGTCAGCGGGCGCTCTGCATGTGGCTTCCTCCCACTTCTCCTTGCGACAGCCCCCCTCGGGCTGGGTCCACACCCGAACCCGTGCCCACCCCTGGGAGGCCCGAGCGGTGTCCACCTTGGCGTCCACGAAGGAGCGCGTCTCCACCAGCAACGACCCGAGGGACCCCACCCCGGTGCTGCTTCGCCCCTGGATGCACGCCCATGTGGTTTGGACACCAAGCAACGATCGGGACCCTGGCGGAGACGAGGGGGCACGGTCACATGCACAGGGCGGTCCGGAGGCGCTCAGAGGGCCAGCCGGCCCGGGGACAGACAGAGGCTCCATCATGATGAGCAGCTGGTGACAGCACCCCACTGCCTGGAGGGGCCGCCACGAAGACTCGCTGGGTGAACCCTCCTGCTCTACGCACCGTGCTCTCGTGGCCCCCGACGGCCACAGCTCCACGGAGGCGGAGGGACAGACCAACAGGCGGAAGGAGGAGCCACTGTCTCCACAGGGCATGCGAGTGTGCGGCCCCGCGGGGGACAGCCCGGCCACCCCACCCGGCCGCCAGCGCCACAGTCACTGCTATTGACTCCAGTGTTTCACTCTGGCCAGGTGACAGGCTGACCAGACGTCCTGCTGGGTGCTGGCATTCTAGGTGTCGGTCGGCCGACCACGCGTGCCATGTGAAACGGGACAGGACCGTTTTCTGTCCCCTTGCAAACGGGACATCTGGTCGGCCTACAGCTGGATGTTCAGGTTTGTGATGTGGGTTCCCCAGAGATGCTCAGCAGAGCCCGGCGCACGCGAGGCCGTCCCTCAGCCCCGGCACTTGGCACGGCTCAGAGTCATGCTGGGGGGCCGAGCGCGAGGGAAGACAACGCAGTGACCGCCACCAACGACCCACCCACCCTAGTTTCCACAGCTCAGGGGTCACGTGCGAGGACCTGTCACCAAGGAGGTAAAAATCAGCCACAGTGACGGTGAGTGTGACCGCCGTCACACGTGTCTGCTGCCAGTGGCCTTCGGGGACCACTTCAGAAAGCAGCACGTCGCGGTGGACGCGCAGGCAAAACCGTCCACGGCCTCGGGCGTCCCCGGGGGCTTGTGGCTGGGGACAGGCCTCCCTGGCCGTGGACTGAGAAAGCCCTGGGTGACTGGCCGAGCTATGGACGACTCAGAAACGTGTCAGAGTTGCATGAGGACGCGGCACAGAGTCCTTTCACAGAGTACGAGGTGTCTCACTATCCTAACGCCATTCCAAACACGTGGAAGTGCCTGATTCAGTAAACGAAACATTTACAGTCAGGTCACCGTCGTGTCCACGCTCCTAAATATTTACCTATTGAGTTGACTTAGAAAATGCTTTCATTTCTGCTCTTAGGAAACCATGGCCCTGTCTCATACATGTGAGGTTACCTATCCTTGGGCATATAGAATTCAAAACAAAACAACGGTGTAAGAATATCCAGGAAACTTCTATTAAAAGTTCTCTCAAACTCATTAATTTGAACTAATTTAAAACGTTAATTTTGATAGCTACAATTCAGGTTTCATAGAAAATATCTGGATACCTTTTATTTAATGAAATATATTTCCAGTCTTTTATCTATTTATACACACAGACACACACACACCCCCCAGAAGGTTATATGTATCGACGCAAACTCTGAGTGTGAGGATTAAGAGGTTTTCAAATGTATATAAACGTCACAAGCTACATTATAAGGATTTTAGTCAATTAACACACACACAAGCATGCAAAATAAAACCCATGGGGCTCTAGTACTGTCTCAAAACCTCCAAACACCAGAGTTACACCGATGGATTAGGAATCTTAAGAAATTTTCAGAGGAAAGAATCTTCTACCATTCCTAAAAATCACTGCATTGTATCTCAGCATGTTCTAAATGGGCTTTTTCTTGTAGCCAAATATTTTCACAATTTCTATTTGCCAAATACAATGCCAAAATCAACTTTTGACAGGTTAAAATTTTCTCAAAATAAGGAAACACGTTTTCATTTTATGTTTTAAGCTATGGAGGCAAAATAACCTTATGTAGGTTTCTACTGTATCTTCATTTAAAAAAATAATGATAATTTGACATCAGGCTAAAGATACAATCTAATCATGTTTTCTGTTATGCTCAGGAGTGGAAGGTGATGAGAAAAGAGATTTTTGAAGAGAAACACAGAAGAGATCATTTATTGATTTACATAACCTTTAACCTGGGGATGTGATTGATCCTCATGGGGTAACAGACAGACTCTGATGATCAATACGATGATTTCTTAAAGAAACAACTTTGTCCAGGTTACACGGAGTGGGGGCAGGGGACCCAGATGCATGCCGGCTTGGGGACAGTTCGTGACCTTCAGTGATCTTTGTCCCCCACACTTAACGTGGGGACAGCAGGACTACCTGGTGCATCGGGAGGTGTGATAAATGAGGTCACTCACAGGCACACTTCCGGAAAACGGTGCCACATGACATAAACGTGAGCACTGTCACCGACATTCCGTTGTCCAACAGCCCCTGACTTGGACTGTGCCGTGTCGTCAACTGCACCCCACATACAGCGAGAACTGAGGTCATCCATTCTCACGTGTACGGAGGCTCTCTGAGCTTCTTCGCTTCTTCCCCTCTTCCCCCTGGAGACAATCCAGGAGGAAGTGACCTTACAGGAGAAGGGACCTTGGGGAGCAGTCCCGGACACAATGCCCGGCGACACAGCTTCCTGCTGTGACACTGTCAGCATGTGGAACTCCTCAGAGTCACCGGGACGTGGAGTCTCAGGCCCCGGTTGCCAGCCAGCATGTTCATCTTCTTTTCGCCCTCAGGGCCACCTCCATGAAGTCCCACTGCGAGAGTGACAGTGACCTCCCTGCTGCATCTCTAAGCTCTTGGACGCGTAGGCGAGGGGAGGGCAGGAAGTGACGGTGTGTCTCCTGGAGTGTCGTGACAGCGGTGGGAAAGTCACAGAAACACTGCGTGCCAGCCACGTCCGCGCCACCGTGCCTTCTTTTTGTCGTGTTGTTTTGCCATCCAGCCTCTCGGCAGCCTGTCGGGGGCTAAACTAGTGCAACGGACACAATCCGGCGGCGGGCGCGGGGCACTCGCCTCCAGGCCAAGGGACTGACGCCGTGCAGGGCAGGTCCCCGCAGCTCAGGGCGCGTCAGGCTCGTCCCCGCGTGTTCCCCGCCCCTTCCGGCTCCCGGGGCACCTCGCTGGCCCTCCAGGGGCGTAACTCACGGGCAGGACACGCAAAGGGCAGTCAGACTGGGAAAGCTCCCGGGGGCAACGCTTTGCTCCTTAGAAAGCGCGTCAGGCTGCAGCGCGGCCGGTGCTCCCCGACGGCGCGGGTGGAAGTCGTGCCTGACCGGGGGCGGGGGCCCGACTGACGGCCCTGAGCCGCGGAGGTCTGTCCCCAACTGCAGGCTCCCGCCCCATGTCACATCCTGACGCGCTGACTTAACTCCAGCAGGAAAGGAGGCTGGAAGGAAGTGGAAGCGAATCCAGGACGCCGATGAAACAGGAACCACTTAAGCGAGCTGGCACCTCCCCCGGAGCCGCTACACGGGCCGTTTCGGGTAATTTGTGGGTTTAAGGGGATAAAGCCCTTGTGATGAAGACATCGGGTCAGGAGGCCCAGAGCACTCGACCCAGGAAGGCCGCCCGGGACGGCTGAGGCTGGGAAAGAGCGCGGCTCCGTGATTGATGACGAGGGCCCGGGTGGGAAGTAATTTACAGCCGGCGTCTCCATGCTGCACAGATAAACACGGCTATTTTTCATGGGGAGCCGAGCGAGAGAGGCCGTCCCGGAGCAAGCGGGTTCTCCCACTCACTCGCTCTCGGCGTGTTTATCTTCGTCATCTATCAAATTAATGTGTCTGCGAGTCCGAGTGAAGAGGTCAAGTGCTTCATCTGAACTTCGTGCCACTTTCTCAGGAGACGCGGGGGGACCGGCTTAAACTGACACGGGCCGGAGGCCGCGTTTTCCGTCTGTGACGGTCACGGTGGAGCACGGCCAGGCAAGGCCCGGGTGGGTCCGTGGCTTCGGCGTCTGCGCAGGTGTCACAGGGCAGGCAGAGTCGTCCCAGCGGGCTGCTTCCCCTCCACCTTCCCACCCTTCCGTCCTCCCACCTGACCACCCACCTGGCCGGGGGCGGGGGCAGAGGGGCCAGTGGTCCCACCCCGCGGTGACCGTCTGCACACACGGGAGGCACTGGCCGAACCAAGCCGACGCTGCTGGGACTCGCAGCGTGCTGTTCAGAGTTTCTGTAATTCGTAAAAAATGTCCTGCCTGGCCCTTGTCTGAGAAGAGGAGGAAAGTTACGAAAGTCCTCCTCCCGGCCCCCAGAAGGTGAAGCCAGTGCCAAGAATGTCCCCTAAAAATATCCCACTCCCTTCCAGTTTGCAGGACTTCAGAGGCTGCCACCAAGCTCGACCTCCAGCAGAAATGCGTCTGGGCACTTGCTTTCAGGGACCCATCAAGTCCCTCTTTCTCAGCTGTGTCATTCTGCTGGACTCTGACTGGAACAAGCACTGAAATAGCGATGGAGAAAGGACAATGGCCAGAAACGGCACCGATTTCAGTCTGCAATAAATCGCATCACTTCATCACGTGCCAGAGGTGGAAAGGTCGAGGCAAATTAGGGACCTGCTGTGGGGACACGGCACAGCGAAGACTGCCGCACGCTGCCTCCCAGCCCCCTCCCTCCCGGCTGTGCCCAGGTGGGACACCTGATGGGCGGTCACCCTCCTCCAGGCCACCGCTGCCCACGCCCTCGGGCGGCCCGCAGAGCTGCACACAGGCCCCTTGTCTGTCCCAGTGCTGCCACTGACCCGCTGCCAAGAGGAGAAGACAGAAGTGCAGGGGCCACGAGGGTTCCAGAAAGTGAAGCCGGGCGAGGCCTGGGCGGTGAGGGGTCAGGGGAGGAGGAGGGGTGAACGTGGGCGGGGGGGAGGGGAGCCGGGAGGGGGAGGGGCAGGGGGGGCGAGGGGCGAGGAGGTGGGGCAGGGGGAGGGGCGGGGAGGGGGAGGGTGTAGGGAGCGAGGCGGCCGCAGGAGAGCCTCCAGGTCCCTTCTCCGTCCGCGGACTGCGTCCCCCATCGCGGCTTCGGTTCAAATTGAACCCTGTTTTCCACATTGGCTGGGGACAGGCTGGCCTCGCGGCAGAGCTAAATCGGGGGGCGGGCGGGGCGCGGCTGCAGTGACAGGCAGCTGAATGAGGCGCATTGAGCCAAACCGGGGACCTGTGAAGGGCCATTGATGGAGGGGCGGACGGGGAGGGGGGCAGTCAATGAGCCTCAGGACTGAGTGAGCCCCAGCAGCCCCGTAAAAGCCACCTGACCGGCCGCGAACCTGCGCGCAAACCACGGTTCCGCGCTCCGGAGGGAGCCTTCTAGAAGGACCCTTGTGGAAAGAACGCGCTCCCCGGTTAGCAGAGCCGGGGCCTGGAGCGGCTGGGCGGAGGCGCAGCCACGGACGTCCCCGTGCGGCTGGGACACGGGAGGTCACGCCAACCCGACCGAGGGACATGCCATGAAGATGACAGAACGCGCGACACAGAAATGAACGTCTCATCTCAGCGACCACGTTTTTCTCCCACGAAAAGGGAAGAAATCACGGCCCATCGCGTTCCTGAGAAACTACGCGTGGGTTCAGGAGGCCACTGCGTTAGCACCCCAATCTGAGCAGAGCCGGGGGAGCCCCACCCGGGAGAGGGCCCCCCAGTCCTCACGGACAGCCCTCAGACCGTCCCGTCGTCACCTGGGCATGAAACGTTTTCTTCCTTCCACAAGCATCTCATTTAACACGAAGACTTAACGGTGTTAACACACTGGACCTGAGGCGGTAATGACACTAAGAATCTTCCAGAATGTCTGGCCTAAATCCCCCTTCCAGGACGTGCAAGGCAAACGTCAGGCGGGGTTTTGCTTCTGCAGGGCTCCCGGGCGAGTGCTCACAGCCACGTGCCAGCCGCGGGGAGCCTGCGCTCCAACGCCCACTGGGAGTGCGCAGTCGTGTCCCCTGGTCGCTGCCAGCATCCCCTGGGGGGTGGCGTCACCCCCTTTGGAAACCACTGGGGGGGGTCTTCAGGGTACACTCCTTTTCCTTACTCAACAGAATTCGTGGGGCAACTAGGGGTCACAGGAGCGAAGGACAAGGTCCTGTATCAAGCAGTTTCATGAACATTCTAGAAGTGAGACAAACACGCGTGTAAGCACAGCGGGCTGGGGAAACACGGGGGCGGGGCAAGGGCAAGGGGGCAGGGCGGGGGCGGGGCAGGGCAGGCAGGTGTCAGTCAGGCGCAGGTGCTCAGGACAGCGGTAAGAGTGGCCTGCGACCACGTGGGCCATCACACCCGCCAACTGCAGACAGCGGGTCAGGGCCCTCCTCCAGGGAATGACATCGAGGTCCCAGGTGACAACGACAGGGATGAAATGCAGGCGGGGACAACACTGAGGGCTCTGGAGGCGGCAGGGGGAGGAGCGGGAGGGACGGCCTCCTGGTGGGAGGGGACACGTCTGGGTGTCACACCAACAGTGACAGCGGTGGGGAGGCCTGAGCGCGTGGCACAGACAAAGGGCCCGGTCCGGCGCTGGCGGCAGCTGTGCTTCGTGACAGGAGAGGGGACAGGACGAGAGGCCGCGGTGACTCCCCGGGGCGGCCGTGACGAAGCCCCGTGGGCCGATGGCTCAAACAGCAGCACCATCCCTTACGGGTGGCTGTGCGCACACTGCCGCTCCCAGGGCCCCTCAGCCTCGTCCTGGCTGCCGGCCTCCCACATCTCCCAGGAGCCAAGCCTGTCCTCACTGGAATGACCCACACACCTCTGCCTCCCCTCGCCCTGGGCCACCATCAGCTGTGACAGCCTCCTTCCGCCTTCTCCATGAGCTGGGCCCACGAAGACCTCAACTCACACGCCACCAGAACCCAAAGGCGGTCAGGCTCCCGGGGACAGGCCACACCTTCCGCGAAGTTCACCTGGCCGTCCGGCACTGTGCCTCCGTCGTCTGACCACGTCTCCCCGAAGACTGTCCCTGTCACCAGAGGCCAGCACCCCGCCTGCTGTGCCCTGCCTGCAGCCAGCACAGCGCTCACTGCAGGCAGCAAACGGATGGGCACACACGGTCTGGCTGACTGTTAAGGTGTCATCTGTGAAGGGAGAGGCTTGCATTTGGCCACGATGACGTGCATCCCAACACAGTGTGGTGATCTGAAGTCTCGTAGGGGCAGATGGATGGTGACATTTTTGGGGAGCAGAACTAGCCCTGGTGTTATTGTAGCCAAAATCACGGAGCAGGAGTGCCAGATAAACGCAGGGCGCCAGTTACACTGGAATGTCGTGGAAACTGAGTAACGCCGTAACTATTTCCTGCAGCATCGGGGACACGCTTACGAGGTCTGACAACCAAGTTCTTGAACTCGTCCTAGAAAAGCTGCTACACACCTCACTGCTGAACATCACACGGTCACCTTCGGAGTCCTCCCCCTGGGAAGCTGTGCACCGATGCCAGCGCCCAGTCCACCCTTTAGAGCAGTTTTGGAACTCTTTCTGAAATGACCATCAGAGCCATCGTTGTGCCCCAAATCTGACAATTAAGTTTGCGAACTGGCTGCCGTGCGCTTATGTCAGCAGCACCGTACAGACAACTCGGTAAGGTGTCATAACCGCGGCGAACACCGGCAAGTTCGCAAACTTAATTGCCAGATTTTGGGCACAATGGCCCTTCTGGAGAAAGAGTTCCAAAACTGCTTTGAGGAGTGGACTGGGCGCTGGAGCTGGTGCACAGCTTCCCAAGGGGAGGACTCTGAAGGTGACCGTAGTGACACGCAGCAGTGAGGTGTGTAGTACTTCTTCTAGAATGAGTTCGCTAACTTAATTGTCGGACCGCGTACACATTTCAGAGCCATTCTGGTCACCAGCACCAGGTGACTAAGGCAGGCACGTCCAACCTGTGGCCCAGGACGGCTTTGAATGCGGTGCAACCCGAATTCGTAAACTTCCTTAAAATATCACAAAAATGATGCCCGGACTTTTTTTTTTTTTTTAGCTCATCAGCTGTCTATCATGTGTGCACGAATGTCATGTGTGGCCCGGGGAAGCCCCAGGCTGACACCCCGAGCTGAGGCTTCAAGGACCCTGCCGACCCCACGGACCAGCTGGGTACAGGCGCTGCCGGAACAAGCCTGGTGGGGAGAGAGAGTGTGGGGGAGCAAGTGACCATGACGACGTAGGACGTGGCAGGTGGGTCCCGGATCTAGAGAGGAAAACCCTCCCATGGGGAGGGGGCGGGGCCCGCGGGTTTGGTGGCCGCAGAGCCACGCCCCCAGGGGGGAGGGGCGCGCACGTGGCCGGGGCGACCACGCGGAGGCAGGGGGCTGGGCTGCACCCACCCCGCCAGCGCCCCCCCGATGTGCCCGCCCCCGCGGGCCTACACGATCCGCCTCGTCAGCGTGAGGGGCCCCAGAGGCCGGGAGTCACCGTTCCCCCTGGGAAATCTCACGGTCTTTGTCTCAAGTCACAGACGTGCCATCCCGGAAAACGATGGGCGAAAGCCGGGCTCGTCACACGTGACTGGGACACGCAGTGAATTTCAAGGCCGACACGCGCTCCCGAGCTCGGGCCAGGAACGTGACCCCACCCTGACCGAGGGCCGCAGCAGCCGGGACCTGCCAGCGGCCACGCAGCGGGGCAGGGCGCGCAGCCCCCGTCCCAGGAGGCCCGTGTGCGTCCCCGACGCAGGGCACGGCCGCCCGCTCCTCCGCGCCGGCCGCTCGCGCTCTTCCCCAGCCGCCCCTGTGCGGGGAGGAGTGCGGGGCGGCGGTGGGGAGCCCTGTTGGAGCCAAGGGAGGGGCCCTCAGCCCTCTCAGCGTGCAGGGCCTCCCGCCTGCAGTCGTGGGGGGGACCGCCCCCGGGGTCTCACGGGAAGCGGGGGCGGAAGACCACCCAGGCGGAGGCAGGCCCCGAGCAGATGCAGTCGGCCGGCTGCGAACGGGGAGCCGCTAACGCGCCTGTCCCATGGTGTCCACGACGAACGCTGCCCACCCGCGGGGGAGGAAGGCCGCAGTCAGCACGCGCCGCAGGGCAAACCCTCCTCGTCCCCCCTCACGGCCACGCACGTGTCACCATTAAAAGTCTGTCCAGAAAGAATACACGCGAGTGAGCCTGACACCACACGGTGCTTCAAGGCAAGTGACAGTGACGCGTGACACACAAAGTCCACGCTACAGACATGTGGCTAGATGCGTTCTCAGACACGAATCGTGGCATTTCACGGTCAGCGTCTGCCACCTTTAAAATCATGTGACAGCACGCAGCCAGGAGCACAAAGAAAACGCGACGGCCGGGAGGCTGACAGGTCGTTTTTCATCTCGTTGGCGGAGCTTTTTGCTTTTAGTGCTGGCTGTACCGCGCTGGATGGAAATCACGGGCTCGTCTGGGTCTCGTTGCCACCCTCACTGGGGTAGACGATTTCCAAGTGTGTCACTGGTCTAAAATGTTACACCAGAACGAAATGCTGGTGGCCTAACTTCCAGAAAGTGCTTCTGGACAGCGTCACCGAAGGAGCGCTGCAGACAACTCACTCCTGCCAGCATGCGACAGTGACACACAACTGCCCTACGAAGAACGTCTGTGTACACTGTGACCTGTTCGTCCCTCCCGGCCACCTCCCCATGTGTGTCTTCGGCCGCAACCACAGCAAGAGCTGGGCAGCGGAACCCGGAAGGCCTCAGAGCCACCACGGTCCCCTGCAGGCTCCTGGACCCCTACGTCCCAGCCTCAGCCTCAGAGACAGCAGGCCTAGAGTCACCGGCCTGTCCCCACTACCCTGGGCTGCAGACAGCCTGTGCTAACTGGGGTCCGTTTCCCACCTCGACTGGGGAGCACGATTCTGACTTCCGAGGTCAGCAGGCTCTCAAGGTCAGTGTTCCTGAGTTTGAACAGCGTGTTTCCACCTGGGCTGGGCAACAAGGTGCTCCTGCAGGCACGGGCTGTGTGGCGGCAACAGAGCGCATGCGCACACGCACCAGACAACGCAGGTCTACCGAGCCAAGCAGCGCGTCACCTGAGACTAAAAGCGCAGAAGGAAAACACGCAACGGAAAAGATGCCCTCGGAGCCCGGCCACCCGCCTGGGAGAACCGCAGTGAGCCCTTCAGATCCCTGTTCTAGAAGGTCCTGCTGCTCTTCCCCACCCCTGCCCCCCGCCCCAGCCCGGAGCATTTCCGGGGAGCAGCTCTGAAGACCTGTCAGTCGGGGGAGTGTGCTGTGGTGGCAGTGTGTGACCCGTCTGAAGGGACACCTGCCGGGGTTCTGCCTGCTCAGCCGCCAGCGCGCACCGCGCTCGGGCTTTGTGGCACCACGGAGCTGGACACGGAAGAAGCCACAGGGAGCACACCGTCCTGGCGCCCAGGACTCTGGGATCCGTCCGCGTGGACAGACATCAATCATCGCCACGGGCTGGGCGGCCGGGGTGCGGGCGAAGGTTCGCTGTGGGCGCTGGGACTCCGGTCCGAAGTAAGAGTGGTTTCCCGTAAAGGCGCGGATACCCCAAACTGAGACGCAGGCAAACAGCCTAACGGGCTGACACGGCTGCCGTGTCACGTACCAGCCGCCAACTGGGGCCAAGTTCTGGCAGTGTGTGAAGGCAGGCCCGTATTGTGGGCGGGGTTTGTGTCATGGGCGGGGCTTGTCGTGGGCGGGGTTTGTGCCGTGGGCGGGGTTTGTGTTGTGGGCGGGGTTTGTGCCGTGGGAGTTGTGCCGTGGGCGGGGTTTGTGTTGTGGGCGGGATTTGTCGTGGGCGGGGTTTGCGCCGTGGGCGGGGTTGGTGTCGTGGGCCTTGAGCGGGCAACAAGAGGCCTGACTTCCCTAAATGTCCCAACTCTTAAAGCCCAGGCTCCGTTGTGGAGACACAGACCTGGGCCCCTCGGCCTTGCGCAGTGTTCCTAAGGTCTACTGCAGAACCAAAGCGGTGGGGAACGCACGAAATGGCGCTCTTCCTGAGGAATCGTACCTTGATCACCTGAAAAACAGCTGAAATTGTCGCTGAGAAACGGCACAGGTGTGCTACAAAGTCTAAATGACTCCTTCAGCCACACGACGCTCAGACTGCAGCATAAACAACGCTAAGAAGCTGTGTGTGATGCGTACTACGTGGCTATGCAGCGGTCAGTGTGTTTGTGAAAGTCCTTATGACTGGATATGGTTGCATCGTAAATTCCCGGGTCACACGCGACGCACAGAAAGTCACATCACTTCCGGGGACCGCACCACGTTTCTCCGAAATCTGTTTATTGCGTTGGTCGTTTCCTTATGTAAGTTCATAAAAAGAAAATTTTCACGTCAGAATGTAAACTTCGACAGAGCCCAGTGAGGACGTCTCCTGTTCCGGGGCGGCCGCACCCCGTGGGGAAGAGCTTACCGCTGAGGCGAGGACGTGCCGCCCGGCGCAGCCAGCCCTCCAGCTCAATCACCTGGCCAGCTCCGCTGCAGGCGTCCGGTGGTCAGCATGAGGGCAATCACAAGACGCACTTTGTCTTGTTCGTGACGTCTCCAGATGGCTCATTTTCAGGTATGCACGTGACGGCAGGACAAGACGGCTGGTGCACTGTCACTCACACCCCGTTTTCCTTGTCGCATGCGGCGTTTTGTGTGTGCACGTGGAGGCGTGCTGCACACGCACCTTCAGAGACCTGTTCCACGGCAATTTAATTGAGAGCCCTTATTGGGGTGGCCGTGAGGAATCACGCAGAGATAAAGGGAGAACTTGGAGTGAGCCCCGATGCAAAAGCTGGATTGTCTAATTCAGCTGTGACAAAAAACACCTTAAAAGTGTCTGACCTGCACAACTTCTTCGGTCTAAAAACCTGAGCAGCTCAGTGTGAACCAGGCATTCCTGTCATTACAATAGCTTCCGCGAGGAGAGCACCTTCATGGGTTCATGTTCTCTTGACCCTCAGTGAACACAGCGCTTCTGGGCCGCTGGACCTTCTGCATTTAGGTCCCACGCGTGCACAGTGTGACACAGGCGGCGTGTCGCATTGCTGGGCTTGCAGACCAAGGCCACTGGGTTGCTGCCTGCGCCTCCTGCCCTCCCCCCAGGTCCCCCCGGCCTTGGACGCCTTCCCCAGCCACCTTGGCGTGTTCTTGGGTGGGCAGGGACCCGGGAGACGTGGCCACGGGGCCGCTCGCCGCGCCCCTGCAGCACATCTGGGCTTTCTATCAGGCCTCTAATTAATCCTCAGCGAGAGCCCAGCGCTGACACTTTGACTGGGCAGACTCCGGGCCTGGACAGGTCGTGATTTATGGCGGCTGAGTCTCGGGCGGCTGTGATTTATGTCAGCTCCGGGGAGGGGGGCGCGCTCAGAACAGAGACACGCTGTTGGAGGCAGGGCACGTGACGACGGCAGGGCGGGACCGCCCCACGTCCCAGCCCGGGACCAAGCGCCTCCGAGCCCCTTTCACAGAGCCTGGGAGTTAGGTCACGACACTCGTACGGTGCGCAGCCCATGTGGGCGCGGGGGGCAAAGGCTCCAGCCCCCACGGCTGTGGGCAGTGGGCGGAATGCTGGGGGCGCGGGCAGAGCCAGGCCCCTGGGGGGGGGGGAGCTCCCCAGGACGCTGGCCTCAGTCACCGCCTCGCTGCGGATGGGCCCCCTTTTCCACGGGCGACACCCTGGGATGCTCCCCTCCTCCCGGCTGATTAGCGGGTCCCCACGCTGAGGGCTTCCAGGCAGAGTCAGTCCCGAGAAGGGACAGGTCCATGATGCAGCGAAGGTAGAAGAGTGAGTCACCTTCACTGACACGTTCGTTTCTGTCACCGGGCGGTGCTCAGCCGCACTCTGTCTTGCTGAGGCTGTGACATCGCTCTGTGCTCGCCGCCACATCAGCACGGTGGCCCCAGTGCCGACGGAGGGCGCAGGATGACAGTGACGGTCCCACCCGATGCGCAGGGCAGTGAGCTGGGGCTCCTCCCGGGGCTCTGGTGACACACCGTGTCACTGTGAGGAGACGCAGGGCCCACGGGGCTGCAGACACACTGCAGACACGGGGCAGCAGGAAGGAGGAAAGGCGGGAGGCTGAAGACCCCAGTCGGAGCAGCGGGGATGGCCATGCCCACAGCAGGTGGCCCCCGACAGTGACCCACAGTCGGCCAACGACAGGCAGGACAGACCGGCAGGACAGACCGGCAGGACTGCCGCTGCACGTAGAGCAGGTCCCCACGCGCTTCACTGTGGTCAAGGCCGCCCGGAGGGTTCGTGCCCTCCAGGGGACAGGGCAGAGAAGACGCGTCTGGACGAGTTGCGCGTGCAGTTCCACCGGGGGCCGCAGAAGAGTCGGCACCGTGCCCTACGGGGACTGACTGGTAGCTCTGGACAAAGGGCGACCGATGGGTCCACGTTGTCCCAGAGGAGCCCACGACCCCGTTCCGCGGGGCACTGCCCATTGCGACCCTGCGCTGCTTTCCCGCGGACGCCCCTGGCTGCTCGCTCACCCCAGGGGCAGAGAGCTCGTCCAAGGATGCGCTCCCAGTCGGGGGCACCACGATCTCCGTTCATCTCCAACTCGCATCTGATCTGGGGGACAGACGGGGCCACCCCCGAGCGGCGTCTAAAGGCAATCAGCCTTCTCCACATGCCGTCTCGAGTCCCCAGAGTAGGGGACACTGCCTCCGGGACACGCTAACAGCTTGCGGAGACGCAACTCAGACGTCGGCTGCTCTGTCTGCAGACACTGGAGGTGGCACCCCCACACAGACAGCTGCGAGCCACTCTCCTCCAAAGAGACAGGCACATTCGGGGCACCCCTGGGTCTGGGGAGCATTTCTCATCCCAAAATAGAGGCTTAAGCACAGAGAGATGGCCAGAAACGGTCACTCTGCTGGTCACTGCCTTTTCTTTAGTCACCTGTCAAAAAGGGGAAAACGGCCACAGACAGACAAAACCCCGACCCCCCCAAAGCAGACCTTCATGTTCGTACGTGTGCCTTCCCCGGTTTAAAAACTGTGGAATTTGTCAGGAGAATGAATAGAAGTCACAAGCGTGTGACACACTCTCCGTGCTGCACCCACTGATGTTCGAGAAAAGGGAATGGGGGGCGGGGGGCACTGCCATGCGTGCGGTGACACGTTCGCCACACCGACTAGCACCGGAGATGGAGCCGCGAAGGGACTGAAATGCTCCTCACTGACTTCCGTAGTCTCCATTTTTAACTTTCTCTCTTCCTCTTAAAATTACTAACGAGCCTCCCTCCAAGTCCGCACCCCTCCCAGCAGCTTCTGGGCTGAGCCGGGTCCTGGAGGGTCCCCAACCAGGCTGCGGGGGACACGGCACAAGGAGCCAACCCCCCAGGGCAGAGTCCCTCCCTCAGCTCTAACCTTCCGCCCAAGCCCAGTGCAAACCCTGTACAAAAATCCAGAGTGTCCCCTGTACAAAAGTCACAGGTTACATTGTTCAAACACTCGGGAGGAGTCAGAGGTTACGTTGTTGCAACCGACGGGATGACCCGAGATTTCACAGCCCCGGTCAGTTCGTGCTCGTCATCCCTCATCACTAAGGAGACCTGACCTAATTAGGGAACTCTGGAGAGGGCGCTGACCTCTGCAGACCCTCCTATGTGCCCGGCATTAGGTTAAGCACTTTAAATTTACTACTGTAACGTCTGTCACAGGTCGTGCCTCCCGGCTAATGAACACGATACCTACAAAAAAGAAACAAATGCCACGGGGACTTCCTGTCTCCGCAGCCTGTGCGTCTGACGCGCCACGTGACGGGCACAGGAGGGACAGAAGGAGGGGGAGGCACTCACAGAAATCAAAGCCTTCTGGTGTGTTTTGTTTCTAAAAACAGTGCTACGTGAGAAAGCAGTGTGTCAGAAAACGACAAGTGCATATTTGGTTAGGAAAATTTCAAACTTTGCAGCAGAGTGTCCCCTCTGTTACACACACACCTGTGGACCTCGGTCCAGTGCCCCCCGGACCTCGGAGCGCACCGGGGACCCAGGCCGCTCACAAACCAGCTCTCAAGAGTGGCTGGATGACCTGACCCCCCACGCAGAACAGAACTGAGTGTACAGTCCTTCGCTCACACGACTTGCTCGCTAGCATCTATCGTTAACCTGATCCTCATGCGAATTATTTGCTTCTTTAAGAAAACGAATGAGCATATATACACAGTGGACTATTACTCAGCCGTAAAAAGGAAGGAAATACTGTCATTTTTGACATCGATGGGTCTTGAGGGCATAATGCAAAGTGAAACAGCTTTGACAGAAAGAAGGTACCGTGTCACCTGTCTCATACGTAGAATCTAAAACAGGAACGACAACAAAATCCTGGCTCACTCCAGCGCTAACACACGTCCAGCACGGTGACGCTACATTGTGTCACGACAAGAAAAGCATCTTGTAACCATACAGGGCGCGGACGTCCGCGACACTTCCTGTGGGCGCCCTCTGCGGCGTGTGTGGACACGCTGGGCTCCGGGAACTAACACGCTGCACGTCCACTGTGCCTCCATCTAAGAAAGCTTGTTGTCACCCAGTTTGCTGGCACGGCAAGTTGGCAGCTCACTATCCAAAGGACATTTTCCTCCTCCAAGAACAGAATGGTGTAATTCTTTTTAGAAGCCTGAATTCCAGTCACAGAAAAATAAGTGCTGGGTCAGAAATGACAATAAAACGCGTTTTCTTCCACCTTGGGACTTTCAGACTTGAGAGCAGGCTACAGTGCAAAGTCTCCACGATGCCCGTGAATTGCAGGGCCACCAGCGTGACAGCCGCGCGGGGACCCGCGGACCTGCTGGGGGACAGGGCAGAGGGCTCTGCTGAGGGAAGCACTTCCTTTTTCTTTATGAAACCAAAAAAGCCCTAACCGCTCAGGCACAAAGAGGTAGATGCGGCCCCAGAGGGAGCTGGCAGGCAGACTTATGCCAACGACACAACCCAGGTTCACGGTCTGTCTCCAGCGACACCAGCAAACGGGCAAAGGGGGAGGAGAAGTGAAACGGCACGGTGCCCCCGAGGCCCCAACGGCTCAGGCGGGCAGCAAAGCTACCAGCAGCCCTGACACAGGCGCCGGGCAGCGCCGTGGGCACCGACGACCTGAGACCTGTCAGGCTGCGCACCGGAGCCTTCTCCCAGAAACTTCAAAGAAACGAACCTTTAAGTAGAGATAAAGTAACCGGTCTTCACTCCGACGTCCTGCACATCCAACGAGCGTGGCTGGTCACAGTCACAGAGTCCAGTGTGGGTGGGCCAGCACGACACCAGCGCCTGCGGCAGCCAGGGGAGGGGTCTCCCTCCGTGCCTCCCCACTGGGCCAGTGCATGGTTCCACGTCTGCAGAGACGGACCGAGCCGGGGTGAGGCTGGCTTGGCGCAGGGCCCCGGTGGCCACCAGGCATACAGCCGGGGCGCACGGGGAAGCAGGGAGGGGCCGGACTGCACGAAGCTGAAGGGGACACGGCAGGGACCCCTGATGGCACCGCTACCACCAGCCTTTATCCTGCGGTGGAGGCACTGATGGCTTCCGGGGAGAAGTGAGACAGTGACACGGGTGTCCCGCAGGGGCGGCTGCAGCAGTGGGGGAGGGGGAGATATCACGGGGGTGGCCGGACCAGAGACACGGGCAACCGTGTTCTGCCTTGACACGACGCGCCCCGGTGTATGACGCGCCCCCGTGTACGACGCGCCCCGGTGTATGATGCACCCCCGTGTATCCCGTGTACGACGCGCCCCCGCGCACCACGCGCCCCCGCGCACCACGCGCCCCGGTGTACGACGCGCCCCCGTGTATGACGCACCCCTGCGCACGACGCGCCCCACCCCCGTATGATGCGCCCCCGGTGTACGACGCGCCCCCGTGTATGACGCACCCCCGCGCACCACGCGCCCCCGCGCCCCGGTGTACGACGCGCCCCCGTGTATGACGCGCCCCCGCGCACCACGCGCCCCACCCCCGTATGATGCGCCCCCGGTGTACGACGCGCCCCCGTGTACCCCGTGTATGACGCGCCCCCGTGTATGACGCGCCCCCGCGCACCACGCGTCCCCAGGGAAAGCATCGTCCGTTTTGACCTTTGGGCCCAAACTTCTGACGCTCACATCTAGGTGCGCTCACAACCCGGAGCGCACACAGGGACTAGGGACGTTCGCGCGCGCTCGGGGTCAGTACTAGCCACGTGAACGCGCCCGACTTCCCCCTCGCACACGGGGGCTCCCGGCACACGGCAGAGCAGGGCGGCGGTGCCTCCCGGTCAGTCCCCTGTCGCGGGGTGGGGTGGAGGGCGACGCGCTCCCCCGGCCGAGCGAGCGGGGCCCTGTGAAGCGTGTCCCGCAGCCTCTGTACGTCAGGACTCAGCGGGGCCTCAGCCTCGGCCCTGAAGGAGTATTTTAACGACAAGTGTTTCGGAGTCACAGAAGACCTCACCCCTAAAACGACCAGTGACAATGAGAACGGCCCCCACACAGGCGGCCCTGCGAGACCCCAGCAGACACGGCAGGTGCACCGCCTGCAGATGTACGGCTCCCGCGGGCGCAAGGCTGCCACCGAACGTGACACAAAAGCGTGGGAAATCCGCGGCACCGTGTGACCGAGACCTTCGCTCCCGCGACGTCCTCGCTGTCCTATTATCCACGGAAACGGCCCGGGGGCCACCTGCTCGCAGTGCCCGGTGCCACCGGGGCCGGGACGCAGCAGTGTGACATGCCCGAGGACGGCCGCACCATGCCAAGCCACACTCCGGACTCTGCAGGGGGCCTGTGACACTGGCCCCACCACCTGGCGGGGAGGACCGTGCCTGCGGGTGGGGCAGGGGTCCCCCACTGACATGTTCAGGAGCCCGTGTCACTTCTCCGAGTTCCACTAGACCTCTACTGTCCCCGAGCCTATGCCACCCGCTGCCTCACAGGAAGATGAAGTCACCTAGTGAACCCGCACATGCCGTGCTGCATGCAGGGGTGTGGGGGCGCTGCCCGGAGGGAACTGGGTGCCCGCCAGGACCCAGGGACCCCTGGGCAGCCGGGGTTCTCCTTTCAAAGCCAGTGATTTCATGTGGAAAATGCAAATGCTAATTCCCACCCCCGCACCGCAGCCTGAGAGTGGCTGGGAGAAGCAAATCCCAAGTTAAGTGACGGAGCAAACACAGGTACAGCAGGACGGCCCCGGGGGTGACCACGGGCCCGGGAGAGCTCTGTCTGGTGCTTTCGAACCTGACATTTAAGACCCAGTGAAAGTTAGCAGGTAATTCTTGACCTGAAAGAGACACGATTTAGCAAAACACATGAAACCCAGGGTTCTGACCTCTGCCTCTGAACGGCCAGAGGGAGGGGTGCGACCGCCACGCCCCATGCCTGTTTGTGCGCTGTGGTTCCAGAACCGCCCAGAGCCGAGGGCCACGGTCACCTTCCAGGAATGCAAGCTGCCTCCCCCGGGCTCCACCCGGGCAGCCCACGAGCCACCCGCGCCCCCGCCCCGGGGCTGCCGCGCCAGCCACTCCATGAGTCAGACAGCAGGAGCCGGACTGTGTGGGCGTGCGCGGCGGGGGACAGGGGCCGGGTCACACCCCGGGGACCAGGACGGGCACAAGGTTTCTCTTCTCTCCCAACTGCTGCTGGCAGACTTTCTACAGCTGCTGGCGGATAACCGTAGGCATTTCAGTTCACTTGTATTCAAAAAAGAGAAAGAGCGTTACTATCAGAAAACGTTCTGTGTGTGTGCATGTGCGTGTGTGCATACCTGTGTGCATGTACATGTGTGTGTACACATGTGCGTGTGTGCATACGTGTGTATGTGCATATGCGTGCACGTGTGTGCCTGTGCATGCATGTGCGTACATGTGTGTGCATATGTGTGTGTGCATGTACAGGTGGTGCATGTGCGTGCTGTGTGCATGTGCACGTGTGTGCATGTGTGTGCATACGTGTGCACGTGTGTGCATGTGTGTGTGCACGTGCATGCATATGTGTGCGTGTGCGTGCGTGTGTGTGCGTGTGCATGTGCGTGTGTGCGCGGGTGGGTGGTAGGAGGGGGTTCGGACCGGGAGGCGGGACAGCGTGAGGGGGAGGAGTGGATGAGTGAGTTTTCAGAACAGTAACACCTGTGATGGAAATCTTGCTCCATTTAGAACAATCCTCTATCAAGACTCTTGAAAACGGGGTGGGGAGGACCCCCGCACGAGCACAGGTGTCTGAAGGAGCCCACGTCAGCGTCACCTGGGGCGTGAATTGTGTAACCTCACACGACGTGCGCCATGTCCAGAGTTCTGTTTTACAAACCACGGCCAGAGTATCACTGTCTCCTCCTGTGTTTCCCACGTGCTCAGATATCTCTCTTTCAAAGACAGGAGGACAGTCTGGACACAGCAGCGTCCTGCAGGTAAGGGGAAGCAGAGGACGGGGACACGTGGGGACGGCCCTGCTCTCCGTGATGCGTGCGGGCAACGAAAGCCAGCGGGCCCGAGAGCACGGGGCCGGAGTCGCGTAGCCGCAGCCCCATGCAAACCGACGCCGAGCGAGACGGCGCCCGGCGGGCCGGGCCGTGAGCTGCGCGTGGACGCCGCCGGTCATCAGAGTGGGACGAGGCACGTCTCACGCACCCACCGTCCTCCCCACACGCTTTGTGAGCGGTGCTCGGATGAGGGCACCCTCCTGAATGCCAGTGCTTCTCGGACCCTGCTCTGTGCCCCGCACGATGGAGACGCAGGGACAACGGCGGCTCCGGGTCACGTCCACCCGGTGTGTGTGTAGAAGCGACCTGTTCTCAGAGGCCACCCTCCCTGGGCAGTGACAGGACGCAGCACGAGGGCCCCCAAACATGTCACATAACTCGGGCCACTGGGAAGCACACGACGGAGTCACCCACCGGCCTCTTTAGGGAAGTTCCTCGTCCTCTCCATGGGAGGGGGCTCGCATCAGCAACGCAAAGGCTCCCGCCGGACAGCGCTGTGCCCGAGCTGCGCTGGGGCCACGTCCACCCTCCTCTTCGAGGTCCGCACGGCTCAGGGCCCCAGAAGTACCAGTCAGGCCCCAGACGCGCCGCTCGGGCCCCAGACGCACCGCTCGGAGCACGTCCTGCGGCGTGCAGGCTGGTTACATCCAGTTTCCTCGGGAACCTGGTGCCCAGAGGACAGTGGCTTCTGGACGTTCTGCGATTACAGCAAAAGGCACAGAGAAGAGTGGGACAGTCAGTGCCCGACTGTAAACCAGTTAACTGGTCAAAGTGTCACCTGCACCGTATCCGTTCCACACGAGGGTGCAACACGTGGCCTTGTGCTGTGATGTCAGCCCCCTGTCACCACCACTGCCCTGGGACAGCAGGCCATCGGGGGACAGGCCACAGTGCCCCTCACAGAGATGTCCCCAAGTCCACGTCTCACTATTCTGCACGAAACCACCGGGTCCCCAGCGTCACTGCCGTCACCAGGCAGACAGAGGAATCATAGCTTTTACAAACACGAACGGCCAGCACACAGAGTGGGGACAGACTGCTTCCCCGGCCTGGAGAAAGGACAAGGACAGCCTCTGGGACGTCGTGGCTGTGACTCCTACCAGTGGGGAGCCAGCAGCGACGGAGAACGAAGCGCCATCACCGGCTTGGGGGACAGTCTGTCGGGTGGACACTTTGTGCTCCGTGGCCTTGGACGAGAAGGGTAAGTGGGCACGTCTGTGCTGAAGGGTCCCCCCGAGGCCACCGCCGAGGACCAGGGCTCCGGCGACAGCAGGCAGGGCTCTGGGCTCTGCGCGGACCAAGCGCGACTGCAGCCCACGGCTTCCCACAACGGAGCCCCGCGCGGCGGGCCAGGCGGAAACGGGGCCATCGGGGGGCTGGGGGCACGGGTTAGAGGAGAACGAGAAAGACCCCCCGGCTGCAGGGACATCTGTCCTTCGCAGAGGACACCCATGCATGGGCGGGGGGGGGGGGCACGCGTTCAACATGAACATGACGTGTCTGCCACGGGCAAGGCCATCACTGCGCTTGGGGGGGCGTGCCACCGTGGGAGGCGACAGCGCCTGCAGCAGTCCGGTCTTCCCAGTGACACTCAGCACTGTTGTCACTCGTGGGCAGAAGCAGCTGCGGCATGAGTGATACCAGGGTGAGGAGGGACAGCACGGAGCAGAGGCAGGACAGGGGACGCTGAGGGGACGGGGACCGGCCACCAGGGTCGGGCAGGCCCAGTGAGGGTGGGCAGGGGACACGGCACACGTCCCACATGAGTGGCCGCCGTCACAACCTACAGGAGAATCGATCTGCTCCCCAGTCCCCGCCGTCACCCGGGGCCAGGACGCTGTGGCACCAGTGCCTGGCATTGGGGGGCGGAGTGCGAGCCCGTCCCCAGCTGCGCTCATGGCCGCTGGCAGCGGGTGGCACTGATAGCCTCCCCGTCTGCTCCTCGGGCCCCTCAGCCTGCACGCGCCCCGCGCGCTCCCCACGGCCACGCGCCCCGCGCGCCACGTCGCCAGTCCGGTGGCAGCGCTCAGTTTCATGCGAAAGCACAAGTGGAAACGTGGCGTCACGAGGCACCTGTGAGTAAGAGGCAACGACAGCCGGTCCCGGACACGGACGGCGCAGGCTCCCGTCATGACGACGACCTTAAACAGAGCCCCGCACCCCAGACGAGGCCAGAGGACAAGGGGACATTGTGACGTGTCACTGGTACCATGCACACACGAGGGAGCTCGAAGGACGTCAGAGATCGAGCGACTCTGCCTCACGAAGGAAAGCCACCCAGACGCGTGCGGTTCGACATGGCTGCAACGAGCGAGCGTCCCCTGAGGAAGGCCTCGGGGGGCGCACGGGGCGCCCTGCCCACCCAGGTCGGTGCGAAGTCACCCGGGACGCCCAGTCTCCCGGGGCTGAGCTCCAGGCGGCAGCAGGCTGACCACACGCACCGTGTGAAGCAGGACACGGCCCGTCTTCCGTCCCGTTTAAAATGGGGCGTCGGGTCAGCCGAAACGGCAGCCCACGAGCACGGAGCAGCTTACGCGGCTTTGCACGAAGTGCACGAGTCTGTCCCTTGCAGCAACCAGAACGATGACCGTGGCCAGTCCTCCGCAGGGACAGTGTCACCCAGAGCAGTGCAGGTTCCTGCTCGTGCGACGCCGGTTCCCAGATCTGCCTGAACGTGGCACCCCGCCCCGGGGTGTGCGTGCGTGTACAAGGCGCCAGCGGCCCCCGAGTGGGTACGAGGACGAGGCGCCAGCGGCCCCCGAGTGCATCACGGGGCGGGGTGGGGGTCGGACGTGAACACAGGCTGGTGGCTTCCGTTCCTTAAGGAGGTGGAAACGGTTTTAGCGTCCGACTTGCAACTGGCTGTGTCCGCTGAGCAGCGCAGACCTTTGCCCCTCGTCTGCGCAGGTGCAGCACTTGCTCTCGGCACCGCAGCCGTCTGCAAGCCGGTGCTGCTTTCTCAGAAGGCGACAGCGATCGCCCGTCTCCAAAGCGGATCGCTGCTCGTTTTGGAACCCAGGTGCTGGGCACACGGCGGTTCCTGCTGCAGGTCACCCCACGAGGCCCGGGTCACGTGTCAGCGAACGCTGGAGGAGCTACAGACAACCCGTTTGTTCTCAAGTGTAACACAAGGTGCCGTGTCCAGCCCCTTCACTTCGGACTGAACGGCCGTCAGCCCCCCAGGGGCTCGACCGTCCATCTGACCGTCAGTGTCACCCGGGAAACCAGGCTGCCGGCGGCTGTGAAGGAGCCTGACGCGGCAGCAGGAGGGGACCGTCCCCGAAGGGTTCACGGCGCAGAGATGCAGTCGTGCCGCGTGCCGCACGGCGGTGCCCATGTGCAAGGCTGTTATTGCGGCCTTTCGCGGGGGGTACGCCGAGGTAGAGAGCCCGCCTCCGGGGGGCTGGGGCCACCCGCGCCCCGAGCAGCCCTCACTCTGCTCTTGGGCACGAACGCTCACCCGAGTGGAGAACGGGGAGTCGCTGAATCTGGAGCTCGCTGGGTGAGATGTGCTGAGTGCGGACGGCGGGGGGCACGCGGATGAGAACCTGCGCTGACGAGGTGCTTCGGGGCGTGTGTGATCCCCGCCCGCCGCGGCCGCTTTACTCGGACGCTCATTACAGTGCAGGACGCAGAGGTGTCGCAGCGCCCCGTCTTGCCCCTCCCGCCCTTCTATTTTAATTTGGGCAACGTCGTCGGCCTTTCGTCCTAAGTCTGTGAGGTCATCCCATTTGCACGCTTCCTCTAAAGGTATCAGAAAATACGGTACCGGGACTATTTCTTAAAATGGCGACAGCAAACTATGAGTTCTTACTCCTAATGACACGTTTTTAAAAATCAAGAAATTACGACTTCTTCCAGAATCCGTCATTGAAAAGTAGGAACCGATTCTCGCCGCCAGCACGTGGGGGCTCACGTGCTCTGGGGGGCGCGTCGGGCCCGGAACGCCAATGCGCCCGACGGGACCCTGCACGTCCCTCAGTGAAGTCGAGAATGTTCGATCCCCCCGAAAGCCCACAGCTGGGCCTCTGGGCCTGCCGTGCGGCTACCGCCTCGTCAAGGAACATTCGAAATGACATCGTTTGAGAAGAGCGTCCTTTTGAAGTCCCCGAGCCACGGTGTTAACAAAACACTTTTATGTTAAGTGAATCCAGAGTCGGGCCACACCCAGGAGCACTGCCAGCCCTGCCCGCTGGGGACACAGGACAGCAGGGGCCTTGGGGACCCACCAAGCTCATCAAGGAGCTTTCTCACCACTTAGGTGTGTATCCGACATAATTGTGAGAAACAGGGATATTCTGGCCTATTTTAAAAATGTCACCTATTCTGTTTCCTGATTGACACTACTTATTCCAAGTCTATGGCCAGCACAGAAGTAAAAAGAAGAAAATCCAGCAGTGATTGGTGTCACCAGCGTTTCCGTGTCACTGCTTCGCTCACTATCAAAGCCGATTCCTTAGTTCCAGGACAAACCTTTTCCTTTACCCCTGGGCAAAAATAAAAAAATACAATAAAATGGGACTTGCTCTACCTGGCTCTTGAATTTGTAGAACAACAGTTTGAATGGAGCCTCGGGCCCGGGCTGCCGTGCAGGCCTGCGTGCGCTCGGGCAGCTGGAAGGCCTCCGGCACAGAGGTTGCACAGAGGGAGGTTTCGGCTTTGCTGCTAACGTCTCCCTTCTCCGTCCTTGTGCTGAGCGTGGCCTTACACACATTTTAATGTCAGGTTTTTAACACCCATCTGCCGACGACGGTTATAAAATGGTTCTTTGCAATCACAGCTCAGAAGAACATGTTTAAATGATTTAAATGTTGTGCCATTCGCAGTTCAAAGTCACAACTATTCCTTGTCCACAACAGGAATCAAAAGTCGGTGTTCAAAAGCACACGTTTTCACTGTTATAAACAAGAACAGCAGCAGCACGGAAGCGCGGCTCCGGGTGAGGCGTGAATGTTTGGGTGCTTTCTTCGACGTGTTCACACTGCTTTTCGAATCCCGGGGGGGGGATGGTGAAGGAAGAAATGCTCTCTGAGCTCGGGGGACAGGCCGGCCCCGGGGAAACGGCCCTCCCGGCCGAGCCCCCCGACGGGAGAAGGTGTGCTCAGCAGCGCGCGGTGGGGCATTCGCTTAAAGGGAAATCACGGCAGTTACACACATCACACCGTAACCCAGGCCCCAGCAGTGAGAGCCTGACCTGCCCTGGAACTGTGTCCGGGACTCTGCGACTCTCTCTCCACGCCATGCACGAGTTCGTGGGCACGTGCAGCCCCGCTTGCGCAAGTGCACGGGGGACAGCCACGCCTCCGCTGCAGAGCCCGAGCGCGTCGCGCTTAGCGTCGGTTAGTGAATACTGGAAACCTCCCTGAGGGTCTTGGGAGGTACGCGCTGAAATCGGGGAGGGCTTTGTGAGGATCTGAGAATCCGTACCCTTGTACCAGAAAGTTCTTTCCTGGTTATATGTGTAGGGAGAAGGGAGAGTGCGCAGAAGAGCGGGGAGCTGCAACGTGAGGCCGAAGGCCACCCCAACACGGCTTCCGTCCCTCGTCCAAAACACGGACAGGCACGTTGCAGGAGGTCAGAGCACGGCGCCGGGTTTCCTCACGCGGGAACCTTCCGCGTAGCCGACGTGCCCTGCTGACCCGACAGCAGCTCGGGCCTAAGCACGCCGGCACCAGCAGAACTGAACGTGCCACCGGCTCCGGGCCGCGCTCCGCACTAGCCGCCTGGCACCGGCGCGGCAGCGGACACAGGCACACGTCTAAGGACACGAGTCGGTTCCTACCTCTACGTAGTCCCTGGCGTGGCCCCAGTCTCGCTTGGCGTCCAGATTCCCCAAACTGAAACACTCCATTTGTCCAAGGTAAATCTTCGCCACAGACCGGCTAATTTTTCGAGTAACAAAATTAGCTCCTAAAGAGAGACAAAAGACGCATTATCAGCCGAGCGTCAGGCCCTCTGACAGCTGACAGTTTGGTGAACCGAACCCCACGGCGGCCTCTGCACATTCCTTTCCTTCTTCTTCCCCTCCTTAAAATAACAATAAAAATAAAAGCAAAGAAAGAGTGATCATTAACTGCCTTTGTGACAAGTTAAGAAGCTCTAATTCTAAGTGTCACATCAGCTCCACTCTCATAACAAACATTTTTCTTTGGGGGAAGTCTTAACATTCCTAATTTGTTGCCGCAATCTGCGACCCAGGCATCAGGCCAAAGAAAAGCTACCGCAGTGCCAGCTTTTAAACAGAAAATTCAAAAGGGTTGTCTGAAGGGAGATGCCAGACTGGAAGACAGACATCTGAGACCACCCTGATTTTTTTAAGAATATAAACATCGTACGTTCCTATTAATACAGCTATTTCGGGGCGCTCTGGGGGCGCAGGGGGTGACTTAGCTCACAGGACGCACAAAGAAACAAAGGAGACGTGCCTTTGGGTTTGCAGTGAGGGTGACCACCGTCGCGCAGGACCCCGCACAGCACCCGACCGTACACGCTGCCACGGCTCCTCGTTCTGTGCTCCCCGAAATACCGCCCCCCAACGTCCTTTGCGTGTCGTCTGCAGAGTGAGCTCCTGAATTCGCTGTAAATATCCTGAAGTCAGTGTGTGAGAGGCGTCACACGGGGAAGCAAGTCCAACTGTTTTGCTGTCCTCTGGTCTTTAGCGAAAGCCTCTACCTACTTGTAAGAGGTGACCGCAAAGGACGAAATTTACAAAGGACACCGGGGCCCCTGCCCTGCAGCCAGGTGACGCTATCGCCTTGCGGTACCGCCAGACCCGCCAGGTAAAATCCCACGCACCTGAGCCAGTCGGACTGGCCTCGTCCGTGCAGCTCAGGCCAGCGCTACCGTGACTAACCACATCTCAGCGGCGTTAGCTTGGTGGGACAGGACGGGAGCGTGGTGGCAGACGCTGTGGGCTCCCAGAGAGACTGGCACAGGGGTAAAGGGGCACAGGTTTGCCACGCTTTGCCAGGAACGTAGCCCAGGGCAAGCTGACGCCTGCACTAGACTCACTCAGCACACCAACTCGGCATGCCAACGCCACCTGGCCACGGTGACAACGGGACTGGCACGGGGACACACACTGCCAGTGTCTCAGCAGCTCACAGAGTCCCCTCAGGAGTCCGGTAAGAAAGTTTCGGCTTTCTACGGCGGTTCATGAACACACAGAAAGAGCCCTTCCTGGGGGACCCAGAAGTTATCGGGGACAACGCGTCACGTTTACTTGCACTTTCTAGGTCTCCAAATGCCAAGTTCACATTGTGCTTGATGACAGCTTGACTGAGAGCGAGTTCACGCACAACACCGCGTCCACGTGAAGCGTGTGACTCCGTGGCTCTGAGCGCACTTGGGGGGCAGGATGACCAACGGTGGGACGTTGTCATCCCCCCAGGAAGGACCCCCGCGCCCGCCGCAGTCACAAGGACAGAGGAGGAGAGAGGGTCCGCGTCCACCCGCCCCACACCAGTCGGGGGCCCAGGTGGTGCGTCAGTGGGGCCCCTTCAGGGCGCGTCCATAGGGAACTGACCAGAGGGGATCCACGCGAGGAGACACGGGGGAGGCGGGAGACCAGAGAAAGCCACCGCAGTGTCAAGTCGTAGCACACGCCGCGAGGCTGACCGTTCCCGTCGGTTCGGACAGGCTCCTCTGTCCGTCCCCGTGTCCGGACGTGCACTTGTGTACGTGGCACTTGGTATCTGTGTCACTCACACGTACATCAGGCCCGGAAATGTCTTAGCAACCATCTCTTCAAACATTACCTCTCCTTCCCCCTATTTTCCCGTTTCCTTCTGGGACAGAATGTCCGCACACCGGTGCACGGTACCGTCCGACCCGCTCCTTGTCTGCAGCGTGCTGGCCGCCGCACTGAGACCCGCCGCCTTGTCCCTCGGCCGTCTACCTTCTCAGGCAGCGTGTGATGCTTCATTCCGATAATTAGGTTTTGTACTTAAAATTTTTATTTTCAAATTTGCCTGGGCATGTTTCTCCTCCGTTGATACTTAATTACTATGATTAATCATTTTTTAATTTAACTTACACGTGTCGTACTCATGTTACTTTCTGATTTTGGTAATGCCAACTCTGGAAGTTCGTGAAGGACTCATTCCTGCGACGTCTGCTGACTCTGACCGGTGGTTGCTTCCTTGTACATCGGGTGACACCAGGTTCAAGTTCACTCATCTCGGTCTCCCCGAAACCAGAGGGCACGTCTGAGGATGACGGTTCCCACGTCTGTTTGTGATGGGAGCCAGGAGACACTACTACGGGCGGTCACGAAGCTTCACAAAACGTGAGGAGGGGACACTGCTCCAGGGTCCATGGTCTCACCACCCAGGAGACTGCCAGGAAGGTGGGGGCAGGTGCAGAGAGAGAGAGGACTGCTCGCTCCTCACGCCTGGGAGTGACAGGGAAGACCGTGCCGCCCCAGCAGCCGTGCAGATAGATGGGGCTTCGTGCTTTCTTTCCTGTGGAGCACGTCTGTGCAATGCACACGCTCATAAACACACACGCGTGCACCTGACACGGGCCTCCCTGCCTCGCTCACACTGCGTCACTGCTTCCAATCCAACTGCCTGTAAAGACCAGCATTTCATCGGGCGAGCTGCACTTCGCTTCCTCATGAAATTCTGGGCCTTGAGTGCGTCTTGTCCCCGTGGCCCTTCCCCTCTGCACGGGGCCTCACTTACCGCTGGGACAGGTGATGATGACGACATGTGTGCATGTACATATTCCTTTCTACTCTAATATCACAAATTATACCAACTTAATAGTCCCACAAATATCTCTTAAAACAAAAACTGAAGAAAAAGGAGAACTTACAAAACTTATAAAACACAGGCCTCACATGACCGGCGTCAAACTTTAAGATGTGACTAGCAACGCGCTTGCTGAAACAGAAGAACTAGCTCGTCGGTTAAATCACAATCTTCACCATAATGTATTATACTTCAATAGTTTTATTTTTTTAAATACAAACTGTAGCACTGGACATGTTATGATGGATGGAACTAAAGGAAGAAACATTAATAGGGAACTACAACAGTAAGTCCTACTAGAGACAATTCTGCTTAACACAGTCAATGAAGTTATTTATTTTTCAAGTATATACGCAGTAGACTCGCTGTTAACCGGAACTCAAGCAGAGAGCCGCCTCACGTTCCTCCGGCGCCTACCAATCCCCGGGGGTGCCGGGTAGCTGAGGGCCTCCTGCACTTCGTTACGGCCCTGCAGGCCTACCACCCAACTCCCGAGAGGCAGAGTAGCTCTGAGCAAGTGGCACATTTTCCCATTCGTACGCACACACGAGCACGTAAAATGCACGTAAAATGGATCGCTGTCAGCACCCACATGTACTTGAAGCAAACGCGATTCCTCCGATAACAATTCTGTCCCACTGCCGAGGACTCCATCCAACAGCTTTGGATTCGGAGATCATTCTGGACTCAGATGAAGCACAAAGACAGCTGGGACAGCGTACTGGAAACAGACGTCATTCCCGTTAACCCTGAACCCCGCGTGAACCTCCGCCCCGGGCCCGGTGCCCCCCGACCGGCAGCCCGGGCCGCCCCGCTGAGATCTGCCTGGGCCACGCTCCGTGCGCACGGGGCGTAGAAAGGAGAGACGCTGGGGAGGTCACGGCCGGCGGAGCCGACCACAGAGATCAGAGCGCGGGGACCCCGTCTGCCTGCCAGGCCCTGCCAAGAGCAACACGACCCGACGGCAGGTCCCCGCGCCCAGCGGGCGCGCTCAAAGGGGCCCCGACGGCGGCCCCCTCCTGCAACAACTCACAAGCCGTGTCTGAAGGAGAAAGGTCCCAACGACTTGGTGACTGCGCAAACGCTCGGGCCTTCTCCACCGACGGTTGGAGCCCCAGTTCCCAAGTCCTCGTTTCAGGGGTTCGCTGTTTTGCATTACTGACGTGTCTGTTGGGGACTGCCCTGTCACAGCGGTGTTTGGAATCACCCCCGGTTTCCACCCACTAAATAATTTTCTTTATTCGGACGTTCACCATGTATGTTGTTTAGCACAGCTGAATCGATTCGGGTCACGTGGCGTCTGGTGCGGCACCGTGTGACCTCGTTCTCGTCCCCAAGGTCAAAATGGCCCTGAAAGGTGGATGTTTTGGATCGACTCAGGACACCGAGGCGGCCACAACAGTGCGACTAACGACGCTCACGACAGAGGACGGCGTCCAGAACCGCTCAGGACGGGGCAGGAACGGCGGGGCGCTGTGGGCGCGGCCGGGGGTGGTGTTCTGGGGGGGTTCGTGGCCACGTGGCCTTTACGGTGATGACCTTTTATTTAAACACTGCCCGTATCTTCTGACCACACCTCGGGTGAGCACTGCAGTTCTGAGCAATAATCTCGCTGTCCCCCAATAAAACTCAGCAGAGCTCCCCTGAGCAACTCCCCGCTCTTGCTGAGCACAGAGCTGTCGGTCCGGGTCTGAGGGCGCTTCCTGGGCATTTCGGCGCAGCCTCCTTTGCCTTCTGTGGGACGGGGACGTCCCCGGGGTCCCTGACACAGTCACGCAGCGGCCCCACCCGCGGCTGGGAAGTGGTCCCTTGTGATCGGACCTGCACCCCATCCTGGGACACTGACCCCACGCGCCTCCCGCAGAAGCATCTTTTAAGAAATCCTCGACTTACCGGGCCTTTCAGAAGCTCACCTGCGACGACCGGCCCCCTCGGCCGTGATGAGCCGCCTCTAACGGGAGCCTCGGCTGCCCTGGGAGCCGGCACGTGCCCAGCACTCGGGCCTGTGCAACGACACCTGCACATGCCCGCTGCCCAGGACAGCATGGAGACGGCCACCCCAAGCTCCGACAAGGACCCGGCACAACTAACAGAACGTGTGCAGGTGAGTGGACACCCCAGGACTCCCTCGGCCCCCACTACCTGAGCGTCGTGAGGCCCAGCTTCCGGGGACTCAGTGCCCCTCTCTGCGGACTCCCAGGAGCTCCCGGGGAATGGCTGACACGTGCACCCCCGAGCCCCGGACCCCTGTAGGAGGAGCGTGGCCAGCCGCCCTCGCCATGAGGACCCTGCATACCTCGTGGGCTCTGCGCCCACGGCTCCCGGGAGAGGCCCCGGCCTCAGGGACGCGCCTCCTGACCCGCAGTCACCGGCTCGGGAGGTGTCGGGTCCCGTCTCGTCTGCCCTCTCCCCGCGCAGCCAGTAGTCGCCTCTTACTAGTTTCGGTGTCCAAAACGACATGGCGACTGGACGTCTACACACCTCCAGCGTGATCACCCCAACCCTGCCCCCCGACTGACACCCCAGTCTCTTCTCACAGAGTGACGCGCACTTTCAATCTTCTGTCTAGAAGCATCTCTTCTGCCCAGAGTTCAGTCTTGACACGACAGAGCTGCAGAGTGACTCTCTCGCCATTCCCACGTGTCCCGTGGGCCGGGAGCTCCTTGGTCACATCTCGTCTCTGTAACCACCACGCTCTGCAGATGGGGTGTGACAGAGTCACCTGAGGAGGGGAGAAGTGAGCACAACTGTCCCCTGGGACCCAGCCCTGCAAAGACGGGCAGCCAAGGCGGGGAGCGGAGACAGAGGCTCAGAGCCCCCGGGCACAGGGCTGGTCTGTGCCACGACGCCCAGCAGTTGTGTCGGCTCCGGGACCCCCACCGCGCACCTCCCAGGGTGGGGTGCTGCCACCAGCATAAGAGGACACTGAGGCCTGAGGAAGGAGCGCGGCCCGGCCCACCCCCTCGCCCCCGGGCCAGCCCCGAGGGGCTGACATGTGGACCTGTGGGCACGTCCCCTGCTCACGCTGTGGGAGCGGCGCTGGGTGAGACCAGACAGTCACCCGACTGGTGCCCAAGGTAAGTATCACGACGTTACGAAACATTTAGACAATCAATTGAACAATCCAGAAGCCTCAGCTCAGGGTGGGGGAAGAGAAAACTTGCCTGTTGAGTGGTCACAACCACTTCAATGAGACCAACGATCGCTTCAGAAGTCTTGCATGTTTCAGCAGTGACACTGCATGCCCCGACAGCTCTGTGACCTCCAAGGGTATGTGTCATGTGAGAGGTATCACCGTCCACACACCAAGTGATGTCACCTCGTACCCACTAGGAAGGCCACCTAGAACTGGTGGCTCCACGGTGCGTGGCTGACAGTTTGACCACTCACACAGACCAGCAGGCGCTCCGTGAGACCTGTGATGCCCCGCCCAGCCGCCACATCAGGGCACGTCACCCCGATTTCACGACGGGCAGCTAAGTTCTCAGTAAGCGAAGGGCATGATGCTCATCTAAGAAAACCACAGGAGCACACAGACAGACACAAATAAGCAGTGGGCTGCGTGCTATCCGTTCATACTGGCACAGCAGCATGATGGGAATTTGCTACTCAGACTGGCAGACACTCACACTCACACTCACACACTCACACACACACTCACTCACACCCACACACACCCCCTCACACACTCACACACCCCCCCACACACACTCACACACACTCACACA
>PVJL010011647.1:0-41492 GCA_004026885.1 Lyroderma lyra
TGGATGAACCTGGAGATCATCATGCTAAGTGAAATAAGCCAGACAGAAAAAACAAAGAACTGCATGATTTCACTCATATGCGGAATATAAAACTGAAAGCAAAGAAAAAAAGAAATGAACAAACAAATAACCCATGGACACAATCGATAGTTTAATGTTTATTTGGGGACGAGTGGGTTAGGGAGGGGAGAAAGGGGAGCGGGTGGGAGAGGAGGGGGGGAAGCTAAATATAAGGTGATGGAAAGAGAAGTCACATTAGGTGGTGAACTTATTATACATCAAGTTGACAATGCACTGTAGAATTGTATGCCTGAAACCTATGTCATCCTTGCTAACAGATGTCACCCCAATAAGTCTAACAATAAAAATGAATTAAAAAAAAAAACAAAAAAAACAACAACAAAAAAAGATTGCTGTCTACTGTGTCATAAAATTCTCTTTGTATAAACCGATTTTTTTAATGCAATGATTAAGCTCAACAAAGGCTTTGTGAATTAGATCTGGAATAAATTCTAATATCTCCACTTACAAATTAATTGAAATTGAACAAGTACCATAAAGTCTTTAAGACTCAACTTTGTCATTTATAAATTGGATATAATTATGTTTACAGTGTTGCAAAGATTACATGAGATGATATATGAGTCTAGAACATTGTATGACACATAATGGGAATTTAATAAATAGTTTATTTATAACTTAAAATCAGTGTTGGGCATTGGTCCACAAGCATTTTCTGTCTAGAGTCAGTAATTAATAAAAGATAAATGAAGATATACAAAAGTCTTACATTGTTGTTGGAAGATATCACTACAAAGTGAAAAAATATGTAATAAAAAAAGAGGGCCTTGTGCAAAATACTAGGATGAAAGATGCAATTTTGTGACTTATTAAAAAGAAAAGTTGGTATAAAATTTGAGGATTTTCCAGACTATAAAACTTCTCAGCTAAGTTGTATAATAGAATGGCTAAAGTATTCTTTATTATGGAAGATTTAACCTGCTTTCAGGTAGGGCTCTCTGAAGATTATAAAACTAAGGATAATTAGTGACCAATATTGCTGAAGAAAATTGAGCTGACTGTTTTTCTAGGACAATACAGATATTTAATCACTCAAAAGGAAAAATATTTGAGTAATAATCAAATGGTGAGAGTAATTGAGAAATATAATTAGTTGATCAAAATGCCAATTAAAATTTCATTATTAGGAAGAAGCTCCAACTTGAATGTGCCTTAATCCCAGATGGAATCCAATGAAGTTCTGACATGGATAGGTTACTAGAGATTTACCACTGTAGCTTATACATACATTCAATGAAATTACTTTATCATTCATATTACTACCTCAGTAAAATTACCGAAAGATTAAAGATGCCACCCCCAGTAGCCACCTAAAAAGATTTTTCTGCAGTGTACTGAAGTTCGTCATCAGGAAACGAAGCAATTATCCCTTTTTTATAAGGTACTACCACGCTAAAGAGTCATGAGTGGCCTAACAATGGTTCTTTTTAAACTCATCAGGATAACCCAATGCATCTTACAGGATCCCAACAGGAAACAAATGACATTTATCATTATTATAGCATTTATTATTATTTATTAACTATTATTTATTAGATGGACCTGATGAAGGGCCTATCTACAGAAGAGTGGAAAATATTAAGTAAACCAACAGGCTTGGTGAAGCACCCAGGTGATGGCAACAACAGGAAGCTGTTACTACCCCTAGATTTCATGGGAAAGGTATTGTATCACAGAACTTGACAAAAAAATGTAACCATGAGAATAGGGATGAAAGGAATTCGGGGATTCCCAAAACTGCACCTCAGCATTATGGGAGCAGAGAAAATACCGTAACCTCTCCATTCGGCCTTACTCAGATTTTCCGCTCTAGCTATGCTGTGACTGATGTCACAGGGAAAGAATTAGAAATCAGAAAGCAAAGATATCTGTGCAATGCAACCTGTAAAGTTTGCCTTCCTGAGTTTCAGAGAGCCCAGAAGAGGGGAGAGAATGAATCTGGAAAGGAAAACTGAAAGTAACCAGCACAGTTGTCAATGAATCAGATGACTTCTTTCATTTTATTGGGCTTGATCCTTGTTTGAGTCCATTTATTATGTGTCTTCAGAATAAGAGAGTAAGGATGAGAATTTTCCTGTAATCATAGAGGTGAAAGAAAGTGAAACATGCAACTAACAAGATATGTTGGAAAGGTTGTAGCATTGAGGTTAAAATCGTGAGCTCAGCCATGCATGACATGAAATCCAACTCTGCTATTTATGTAGTGTATGAACTTGAGCAAGTTACTTAAACCCTCAAAACCTCTTTCTCAGTTATAAAATGTAAAGAAAAATATCTAGCAAGTACAGTTGTAAAAAGTAAATTGGATAATGCATATTATGTATTTAGCATAGTGCCAGGCACACACAGAGCCTTGGTAGCAAGATAGTATCTGTTTATTTTTACTGTTATTTTCAGTAGACTAGCAAAAGTAATGATCTTTCTTTGGAGCCCAATTCCAAAGATCCTCTTCTAAAGACTCATTATCAACTGTTTTCTCTTTTAAAATTAACTGCAGTGACCTCTTATAAGGACAATCCTACTGCTGTTTATGGTGCAGAGAGAATCCTAATTACATCTGCCCCACTGCCACTATCCATTCTCCATTCTCCTTTTTAGTTACAAAATCCTCTGAAATTTACTTGAGCATACCATATAGGAAAAGACTTTTTCTCCCCAGCCTTTTGTGTGGTCAGATATAGCCATGTGACTAAGTCCTTGCCAGTAAAATGAGAGCAGAATGTGTACAACTTCCAGGCCATACTCTAAAAAGCAAGCTGATCATCCTATACTTTTAAGGAGCTAGAAAAAAATTTGATGTAGTTGATAGATTTTTAACCATGAGGTGAGGACTCACCCTGAAGGGGGAGTGCAATTATAAAAGATTTACACATAGAGCAGAGACATCTATCTATACCCCTCTACTACCAACAGGTCAGACTTATTTGAGAGACAAATACCTACTTTGCTTGAACCTATAGTTTAAGTTCATAGATGATAGATAGATATAGATGATAGATACCAAGACAGATATAAATACATAAGATATATATGTATGTAATACAGAGGCAAATATAGATACATAAAATATATGTATATGTATAGATAGATACATGTGTAGATAGATACATCATGTAAAAATATATGTAGAGATAGAGAAAAAGATAGAGATAGGAGGAGGATGACATTAGAGAGTTAGAGCACAAACACTTGGGTACTGTCCAAAATTTAAGATATTATTTACAGGTATAAAATTTAGGAAAAGAAGTAAAACAAGGTAGCAATAATAACATTATCCAGACAGATTGCTTATAGAAATTTCAAGATTCTTTTCCTTCATCCCCCCAGGATTTCTCTTTATCAAACTGTTTCCTGTTAGGATGAGCAAATTGAGAAACTAATTGTGCAGGCAAGTTCAGGGAGGATGAACAAACTCAGGTCAAAAAATAGAATGAGAACAAAGCCTGGCATTCCTGTGTTATCACCCTTTATATTGTCCTCTGTGACCTCCAAAGAATGCAAGCTTGGGATTTGTTCAAAGGTATAAGGCTCTGTGATTCATCTCTTAAGGACCTTGGCTGTTTCAGTGGGTAATACAATGCCAGGAAAACTGTTCTTTTTTTTTTTTTTTGTCAATTACAAATACACATTTTTTATTGTTACAGAAAAGTATGTTAGAGTAATCAATAAATAATTTTCAGATGCAAGCTTATATAATGTTGGGAATTATTCTGAGAGAGAGAAAGAAATAATTATACAAGTTCAATTTGAAAATGAAATGTACAATTTCTGATACAGAGACAGGACAGTTCCTAAAGGTCTTAACAGGAAGGGGTTTGCGCAATAAGGCAATAGCAGACCATAAGGAAAAAGCCTCTTTCCTAAGGAGTTTACTGAGCACATATCATTAACCATATGCTCTACAAGTATAATCTAATCATTATTGCACCCATGAAACTTGTCTTTTAAAATCTTCAGTTTTAAATATCAGGAAATTGAGACTCAAAGAAATTACATAATAAAAGTACAAGTGTCACAAGAATACTTGTTTAAAATTATCATATTACACAGATAAAATCTGGCAGAGGCAAGATTCACATCCAGAGGTACCTGGCTCCAAAGTCTATGCTTTTCTTCATTGAACTTCAATTTTTCATTAATTAATTAATCAATCAACTGATTGAAATAATATAAACCTCTAAGAGATAGTAAGCAACTAAAGAAAGATGTTAACACATGTTAAGCCACAGTTGAATACAGAACATAGTAAGTGCTTAATAAATAATATCTGTTACTATTAATTCCTTTTGCTATCACAACAAAAAGAATGAAATACCTGGGAATTAACTTAACAAAGAATGTGACCGACTTGTACACAGAAAACTATAAGAAACTTTTGAAAGAAATTGAAGCAGACATTAAGAGGTCGAAAAATATCCCCTGTTCATGAATAAGAAGACTTAACATTGTTAAAGTGGCCATTCTGCCCAAATCAATCTACAGATTTAATGCAATACCCATCAAAATCCCACAATCATACTTTAGTGAAATAGATAAAAGAATTATCAGATTTATATGGAACCATAAAAGACCTCGAATTGCCAAAGCAATACTACATAAAAAGAATAAGGCTTGTGGCATTACACTTCCTGACTTCTATTTATATTACAAAGCATCCATAGTCAAAACAGCTTGGTACTGGCAGAAGAACAGAAATATAGACCAATGGAATAGAACTGAAAACCCAGAAATAAACCCACAAATTTATAGACAAATAATTTTTGATAAAGGAGCAAAAAAACATACAATGGGGAAAAGACAGCCTCTTTAGTAGGTGGTGCTGGGAAAACTGGAAAAACATATGCAAAAGAATGAACCTGAGCTGTGAACTCTCTCCATATACAAAAATTAACTCAAAATGGATTAAAGACCTTCATGTAAGACCTGCAACAATAAACTGTATAGAAAAAGTCACTGGTACTAAACTTATAGACCTAGGACTCAAGGAAGACTTCATGAACCTGTCCTCAAAGGCAAGGGAAGCAAAAGCACAAATAAATGAATGGGACTATATCAAACTAAAAAGCTTCTGCACAGCAAAAGAAACCATCAACAAGGCAAAGAGACAGCCAACTGAATGGGAGAAAATATTTGCAAACAACGCATCAGATAAGGGTCTAATATCTAAAATATATAAAGAACTAATAAGACTTAATCACAAAGAAACAAACAACCCAATTAAAAAGTGGGCAGAAGAACTAAACAGACACTTCTCCCACGAAGAAATACAAATGGCCAGCAGACATATGAAAAAATGCTCATCCTCATTAACTATCAGGGAAATGCAAATCAAAACCCCAATGAGATACCACCTCACACCTGTGAGAATGGCTGTTATCAACAACACAAGGAATAACAAGTGCTGGAGAGGATATGGAAGAAAAGGAACTCTGGCACACTGCTGGTGGGAGTGCAAACTGGTACAACCACTGTGGAAGGCAGTGTGGAGGTTCCTCAGAAAATTGGGAATGGAGCTACCATTTGACCCAGCAATCCCCCTTCTGGGGATCTACACAAAAGACTTGAAAACCTTTGTCCGCAAAGACTTATGTACCCCAATGTTCATCACAGCGCTGTTCACAGTGGCCAAAACATGGCAACAACCAAAGTGTCCTGCGACAGACGACTGGATAAAGAAGCTGTGGTACATATACACAATGGAAGAGTACTCAGCTGTAAGAAAAGATGAAATGTTGCCATTTGCGACAAAATGGATGGACCATAGAAGTCACATTAGGTGGTGAACTTATTATACATCAAGTTGACAATGCACTGTAGAGTTGTATGCCTGAAACCTATGTAATCCTTGCTAACAGATGTCACCCCAATAAGTCTAACAATAAAAATGAATAAAATAAATAAATAAATAAATAAATAAATAAATAAATAAAACTAAGCAAATAAAAAGTAGGAAAAAGATACTAGGAAATAAAACAGTATAACCAAAGGCATGGCAGACTAAGGAAATTAGGATAAAGAGAGCCCTAGAAACATTTTTAAAAATAAAACAGTATAAAAACAATATTGGAAAACATAAAATTAAGTAGTTAAGATCTTATGAGGTATGAGAATAAAAGCCAAAGAATTTTATAGAATGTATAAATGAGGTAGCCTCTAAGACCCAAAGCATAAACCCTCATGTGGAAACTACCCAAGTTATTAATGTCAAAGACTTAAGTTTTAAATTACTAATGATACCACCAAAATAGCCAGTTACTCAAGTCAACTTTCTAACAGTTGAACTTGACTCCTCATTTTTCATCACTTTTATTCTCATACCTCATATCCAATCCATCAGTAAATTCTATTGATTCACCTAAAATATTTATTTTTGAATCCATCCATTCCTTATCGCCTCTACTGCTAACATGTTATTCCAAGGGTCCACCATTTCCCTGGTTTTATTCTTGCTTGCCATCAATGTCTATTCCATGCAGAGACCAGAATTATCTTCTACAAAGTTGAAATGGCAACTTCACTTGCCAATCCCTGATTTAAAACACTGAACTCCTTTTCCTTCCATTTATATCAGAAGCCAGACCTCTTACTATGATCTATAGGATTCTGTGTAGTATGGCCCTACCTACCTCTCTAAACTACCTCACAGCCTCACTTCTCAAGCTCATGAACTTCCTGTTGAACTTTCCATTTTCCTTTTGCTGTTAGAATACACCAGCTCCTTCTTGCCCCCAAGCATCAGGACATACTTGAATATACAAAAATCTCTGCAATTAGAATGCACAATTGCCCCTCACCTACAAAAAAAAAAATCATTGCAGGTGAATCTCTTTATGGTGGTCTTATTGCAATGCTCTAAGTCTTAGCTTCAAGTCTCACATTCTTAAACATATCATCTCAAATCACCCAAGTTAATTAACCTCTTTCCTAATTACTCTCAAGTTCAGATTCTATTAACTTCACAAAAGTATTCAATCTGTAATATAGTACATATTTATTTATGCGCTCATCCCCCTGGTAGAATATAAACTCCATGAGAACAGAGACAGCAGCTATTTTATTTAACATTGTATGTAACTCTCACCTAGCATGAGACTGGACTCAAATTAGTTTCACCTAAATATTTGCTGAATGAAAGACCATGTTGTGAGCTTCTTTCTCATCCTAATGGAGAAGAATCCTCAAGATTCAGAATCAAGTGACAGAAAGCAGGAAGATTGTTCCCCAGGCCCTTCACCTATGTCTGGCATCTCACTCTCCCAGGTGTACTGCCCACCTAGAAAATAGTGTTGTGAGAATATATGTCTTTTCTTCTAAATAAGAATATAATGTCTCCACTTAGATTTGCACATTAAGGACCTACTTTCGAGCAGGACTCTGCCATCTGCTGCAACTTATCCTGTTTACACAAGGGTCACAAAGGCCACCTTGGAATTTCTTTGTCTCTTTAACTCCCTTATAGCTTCCCCCCACCTCATAAAACATCATAAAATATGAAGTAGCCAATAGGGTAAGGACAAGATTGTATGGTCGAAACCCTAGCCAACAGGATGAGACACAGCCTTAATCAAGCTTGTGGTTTCAATCTTGCCGTGCAGCTACACACCCTTCTGCAGAAGTAAAAAGTTTCTTGCCAAGATATTTGAATCTCTGAGTATTTATTTGTGGCACTGGAATTTTATTTCAAATATGTTGGGAGCCATACAGGCTGGCTTTAAGGAAGCATAACTTGTTTTGCTCCTTTCTGCACCTGGAGGGTGTTTACTGCTCACTGAGGAATGTGGCTGATATGTCCAGTTCCTTGGGAGACTCTAAAGAAAGAAGACTACCCGGGTACTTGGAAGAATTGCCTTGGGAAACTGACTCCCTCTCATTTACTCGGACCTTCGAGTTAACTGGTAGAGAGTCAAGGATAGTTTGTGACTTGTCCTTGAGTGAGATAATGCATATTTGTTTCTGCTGTACTACACTGCACTGTAGGGATATATTGGTGAGGAAAAATAAACTCAGGGCTGCTTGCTAAGAATGCTTTCAGTCCCCCCGGACCCTCTTTCTCTCTTTCTCTGTTTCCTTAAACCTCGCCCCCCCACACACACACACACACACACACTTCAGGTACTGTTCTCTGGAATGCCGAGGCAGGACCCCGGCACAAATAGTGTTAAGAGAACTCAATACAGCAAGATGGAATTCTGTGGCCTGGCACCTTGATGCCTATAGTTTCCAATCTGGTCACAGTCTCCTTTCCTGTGGTGGCTGTGTGTTTTTGAACAACAAGGATGAACAACACAACATTGCCAAAACTGATAAAATATGAGCAATTTGTCATGGTTCAACTTAATAAATATACATCAGTATTCAAAAAAGGGGAGACCATAGAATTAAAGCTAAAGAATGTGCTACAAATAATAAAATGCATTGAACCAGTCTCTCAAAGTCTACCACAACATACAGGTATATGAAATGAAAGATGCAAAGAAAACATCTCAGAAACTAAACCCTTGTAATACAGGTGTTGTCTACATCAGACCATAAGTATGAGCACATTCTTTCTCTGAGATCAAAATAAACTATCAGCTCTTTGACCCTGAAATTTTTAAGCAGGACAAAGGAGGACAGAAAGCAAGAAAAAGCATAGCAGTGGTTCATTTAGCCCAGCATTTGAGACAAATCAACTAGAATATAAGAAGGTTATATACAGATGCCCAATTATAAGTAAGCCATTCAGAAGTTTCCAGTGAGGTACATACAGTGTTGAGGACTTAACTTTCGAAGAGTACATATAATAGATTTTCCTTCAGAAAAATTCCACATAAATACAGATGCATTTCCTCATAGTACAGAACAAATAACTGCTACTGATTCCTAAATTCAGTGTTTTTAGATGGAAACTTTCCAAGAGGCAAAATTCAATTAATAGAGTAAGCTTGACCAACCCCTTGTAAAATCTAGCATCAAGCCCCATGCCTAGCTATCTTCCACAGAGCCTTAGCCCCAGCTCAATGTGAATTCAGAAACTAAATAAATAAATAAGACAGCTGTATTTAGCACAAGAGAGGAATCAAAACAGAGACTCATTGCAAATATAGCTAACTGGTGACTAAGGAAGGAAAGTTTGACTGTAGTACAAAGGCATCCAATAATCTCTAAGAAATACGTAAGAGGTGAATTGAAGAAGGAGGGAAATAACCACAGCTAACATATTGTCCCTAGTATATTAAAAAAAATTATTACTTGATAATATAGTCCTTGCCACCTTCCTCCCACATATGTTTTGGTATTAGCACAATCAGTGTGGGCTCGTACATCACAATAGATCACAAAAAGTACATTAAGTAGAAGTTAGAACTCCAGCAACCATTTACTTTCAAACCACCTTAGGAATTTAGTCAGCTTGTTGTCTGCTTACTGATGCTGACAAATTATTGAGCCAACTGTACGCTTTAGGCTGGTTTAACAGTTTGTCTACTTCTAGGGAGCTATAATGAATTAAAGCTGTTTTCTTAATTCAGTGTATGATTAACTTTACATGAATTTTTAAAAAGTCCTAATAGTTGCCCAAGCAAGACACCTTTAAGGGAAAAAGCTATTTGGGGGAAATAGCTCAATTTGAGGGAATCTAGAGGGGAGAAAGTGGGTCTAAAGTTGAGAAAGGGATTGTTAGTCAAGATTTCTTCATTGTGCAAACAAAAGGGAACACATTATCACTTGAGAAAACTTGGATGATTTATTCTCCAAGTAACTTCAGTGAAAGTTAAAGATGACTTATTAGGGTCATAAATAGCACTAGCTATAGTAAATTTATGTCTTTGCTTTATTCTCTGTCATTTTATAACCAAAGTTATTTCTACCCTGTCATAATGTATATTTTTAATCAGACAGTATTAGCCACAGCAGAGCAAATCACAAGTCACTGGGACAGATGACTGTAACTTTATTTATGTTAGAGATAGGTTTCTGGGACATTGCCTATAAAACAGGATTTATAAATCAAATTAAGTTTCCCCTTCACTTCCATAATAATTTTGCTTCTAATAAAATCATTTTGATCCTAAATTTATCTTTGAAAACATACTTGAAAAATATATAAATATTTATGCAAGTTTCTAAAGTAACAATAGTTCGAAAAAAATAACATCTACATTTTATTTATTAAATGCTGCCTATGACAAAGTAGCATAATGAAAAAATTTGAAAACTTCAGGATGTTTATTGAGGTGTTGTCCAGTAAGACTAAACAGTAATAGCTAAAGTCTGGTTTTTCCTGACATCAGTCCTGAGCAAACATAACATAGTTTTTCTTTAAAGAATTCTTAAGCCCTCAATTCAATGACATTTTGTCTGGAGATGGCTGAGTAAAACCTCCAATTCTTCAGCAATAAAAGCATTTATGTTGCACATCACCTTGAAAGAAAAGAACCATTAAAAATTTAAAATATTATTCCCTAATTTACCAATTCATTGTATTGACTTGAAGTATGGCATGCATATACTTTAAGTTGAAGGCAGCAAATGTGTTGGCATTTTAGTAACATTTATACCATATGTGGCTTTCCTCAAGGTCACACAATTCAGCTATATGCATAGGATTGTAGGTGTGAGACTCTTATACTGAGGCTGTGTTAAATTAGTGACTCCTAGTGGTTGATACACCACTGTGCAAATATCTATTTCCAGCAAAGTCAAAAAGAATGAGAAAAATAATAGATATGTGGCTTCATTTCCACCAAAAAAAAAAAAAAAAAAGATTGCCACCAGAAAATTTTTTCAATGAATCATTTATATACATGCAAACAAAATACTTACATAAATAAATATGTTAAAAACTATTTAGAATAAAAAGGACATTGTAAAGTATCTAAAGCAGGAAAACTAAAATTTTTTATGTATTTGCTAAAATGTAATGATAGCTCAATACTCCTATTCTGGGATTTTGTTCTAAAACAATTCAACAGTAAAAAAATACTTTATCCAACATTATGTATAAAGCAAACCTCAAAACTAAAAACATTAATTTCCAACAAGAGGAAATTGTTGTAACAATTCAAATGTGTCACAATGATGGTATATAATAAAATCATTCCCAAGTTTAATTATAAGTATATGGGAAAAAATTTAATGTTTTTAAGAAAACATTAAGCTTAAGCAAAATAAAAATGGTTCATTTGTTGTGAATGTCCCTATATATAAATGAAGACAATATGAAAAAATGAACAGGATTGTAGTAAGCCAAAACTATATATTTTTATTAAAGACTTTAATTTTCTAGAGTAGATTTAGGCTTACAGCTAAATTGAGAGGAAAGCACAGAGATTTCCCATATACCCCTATCCCTAAACATATATAGCCTCCTTCATTATCAATATCCCCACCAGAGTAATAACATTTGTTACAGTTGTTGAACATACACTGACACATCATTATAACCCAAAGTTCATAGTTTACATGAAGGTACACTTGTAGTGTTGTACATTCTATGAGTTTGTACAAATGTATTGTCATGAAGAGTAGGTACCCCAAAAATCTTCTGTGTATGATGTATTTTTAAGGTTTAAAACAATTTCTTGGGCTCTTCAGCCATTTTCCTGCTTGAGCCTGCTCCTATCTCTTTGGAGTGTACTTTCTCTTCAATAAACTATCTCTTTGTTTCAAAAAAAAAATCTTCATCTTGTCAATTAAAAAAAATGTTACAGAATAGAAAATAAATTGCAAGTTATTTCATAGTACTGTGTAAGGATAAACTAACAATAAACTTTTCAAAACTCAAACCTAATCAGCTCTTTATCTCCAACCTTTATCCACCTTCATAGCTCATCTCCTATCACTTCCTCTGGAAAGTCTTCCCTACACTTCTAGTTTGGGTAAAGCTACCTTATTGAGTATTCTCAAAGGCCTTATTTCTTTCCTTCAGAACATATCTCTCATTTTGTGGTGGTATACTCATTAAGGTGATTGCTTACAAAGCTCTGGTTGATTTTCTTCCATACTTGATTATTTATGAAAAATATAGAAAAGAGACAAAATGTCCGTTTCCATCTTCAGAATATACAAAGCACCAGCACAATTGCTGATACTTGGAACCTAATGATGTTTTTTAGTTGAAAATAAGTCTTTGAGAACGGGAAATTATGGTTCAGAAGTTGATACAATACACTTCATCTCAAGCAGAGATGTATCAAGGAATTAATAACCCAGAGTCCAAAAAGGCAAGAAGGAAACTGATAACAAGATAAAGGGAGTGTTCCTGACATGTTACTGAATTTAATTGCTCCAACCTGGCCAGGAGCATAGAAGGGCTGTCCAGAAAGTATCCAGCCAGGGAATATGAAAAATAGAGGCCTTTATGGCTGAATATTTTCTGGACAGCCCTCATATTTTTCAGCTGTTAATTTCCTGTATGTTTTGCCTGTGAAAGGTAAAACACACTTTAGTTGGGAGGAAGAAAGAAAGGGAAAAAGAGAAGCAGGGAAGGAAAGCAGGAGGGAGGGAAAGAGGAAATTCCACCATTGATTAAAACAGCATTTGCTATTTTTAAAGCTGAAATGAAGTGTAGAACGTGTGCTGGTTGCTTAGATGGGGAAAGGATGGGGAAAAAGCTTAAATAAAAACTATGTTTTTATTATTTTTCTCCCCAAATAGAAAAATGTAATAAAGAAATGTAAAAATAATAAAAATAAATAAACCAAAAAGAAAAAAATTTTAACATGTTTATAAAAACATTTTAAATCATTTTTAAGATACCCATTTTAATTATATTTTATATTTAAGTAGTTATACTAAAACTTTAGTTCATTCACAATCACCTCACTTTAATACAGTAGACTCTCCACGGGGTTGGTAGATGCCGGATGACTGTAAGTAGACTCTCCGTTAACCAAAACTCAACCAATTGGCACTCTCAAACAACCATTAAAATCTCAAACAAGGGGCAAAAATATTTTGTCCATTGCTTGACTTTTGCTTAATGGAGAGTCGACTGTATTTGTATATATAAAAATAAAGATTACTTATTTTTCCCAAAGAATCATAAAAATCTTACAAAAATTTTTTATACATTAAACTACAAAAAAAAATAAATTTCAACAATAAGCATGTCACAGATCATATAATCTGACCACAATGAAATAAAATTAGAAATTAATACTTTAAAACAAACAAAAAAAGTTTTGCAAGTGAATAAAGAACAATTCTCAAAAGAACAATTAGGTTAAAGTGAAAAAGAAAACCTTAAAATTACCAACTACTTTAACTCTAATAAAAATTAAAATGTTACAAATTAAACTTACATATACATTGAAAATAGTTTTAAGAGGTAAATTCATATCCATAGGTGTTTATCCTTTAAGAAAAAATAAAACTCAAAGTCCCTGTAATTAAAGAAATTGCACCATGAACATCAAAATTATCCTATCAAAGCAAAAGAAAAAATAAAGATTGAAACAAAACTTTGATGAATTAAAAGGCAGAAAAATATCTTAGAACTAGTAATATACTATGCTCAACTTGAAGTCAGTGAAGTTTAACAAGCAATATTTTCTCTAATTATTAAATGAAAACTTTGCATCATATTGAAAACATTTAAACCATAAAAAGATGGCAAACCTGGCACCAAAGTTTTTTTTAGGAAAGAAACTATATTTAGGAAAAATTGATTGCAGACTGAAGGTAATACCCTAAGAGACTTAGGTGTATGTGGAACTCTTAAGAGCCAACAGCAAAAGCTTACTTATTACTCTAGAAAGACTTGGAAGATGAAAAAGGAAGGGGAATTATATCTGCAAGAAGAAATAAAGCTATGGTACATAATGACCTTTCTATAAATAACAAAATCCTGAGATATAATGGATTTATAATGAAAAGCAATAAATGAAATAGGGATAGCCCACATGAGCTTAACAGAACAGACGTAGAAGCAAACTCCTGGAAACAGAGGGATTTGCATTGTTATAAGTTATGTAAGTCATAAATTTAGAATAAAGTTTAACTACATAGTCAAGATGGTGGGCACAGACTAGCAACAGGTCAATTCCTGATTATACTAAAATGTTCATGCTTTTTGCTCCAAATTTGAACTACATTAAAATGTCTGTGTTCTTGGCCTCAATTATCTCAGTTTTGGAAACTTCTCTAAAACAGTAGTCTAATAATATAAAATTACATTCACAAAGATGCTTATTTCAGTTTTTTCTGCAACAGTGAGCCAAAGTTCTCAACATCAAGGAAAAGATGGAAAATAAAATGTAGTAAATGTCAAAAAAAATTATAAAACCATTAAAATAGATTTTATCATAATAGAGTCACTAAAATCCTTCTAATCTGGTTCTAGGAGTCCACAAAGTCAACCAGCTCCATATAAACATAATAGAACTCCATTAACTGGCTCCAGAAACCTCTCCAATCTCATTTTCCCACAGCTCCATATATACATTTTGATAGATAATATCTGGTAATGGCCACCATAACTTCCTTCCCTCCTTGTAGACATATATTACTTCACTGATCAAGAGGTGGAGTTTATACCCTCACCTTGAATCTAGGCTTGTGACTTGTCTTGACCAATAGGAAATATGGAAAATAATGTTGTAGAATAAACTTGTCCAACCCATGGGTCATGGGCTGCATATGCTCCAGGATGGCTTTGAATGCAGCCCACACAAATTCATAAACTTTCTTACAACATTATAAGATTTTTTATAAAAAGCTCATCAGCTATTGTTAGTGTTAGTGTATTTTATATGTTCTCCAAGGCAATTCTTCTTCCAATGTGGCCCAGGGAAGCCAAAAGATTTGACACCCCTGTTCTAGAACTTCTAAGTGGCCCCAGCAGATGCCACATGGAGCAGAAGACTCCTCCACCTGAGTAATGTCAACCCATGAAATTGTGAGAAATAATAAATAGTTGTATTAATTCACTAAGTCTTGGAGTGATTTCTTACAAAGCATTTAATAACCAAAACACATTTAATACTCTAGTCATAGCAAACTGCTATCTCTCTGATTTTGCACATTTTTGTCCCCACTACTCTATTTGACCACGTTATGAACTTCAAGTCAACTTGCAACACCCATCTAAGCATTTCACCCTTCGTGAGATATTCCCTGAGTTATCTCAGGCAGAGTTAATCTTGATGCCCTCTGGATGTCATAATACACTGACATAGTACATACTTATTTTACTGTACCTAAACACTGTGAGACACTGGTTTCTGTGTCTACCTTCACATTGACTGTGAGTTCCTTGTGGGCAGGAATTGTGATGTTATTATTTTTGTATTTCCATTGCTTAAAACAATACTTTTTTAAAAAATCCTATGAAGCAAATACGATTGCTCCTCTTTTATAGATGTGAAAACTGACATAAAGTGCTTAGTTTAGTGGGCTCAAAGTCAGTCAGAAAGTTAAGTTTGATGTATGGACAGATGCATTATGAAAGAATGAAATTCTATGAACTCAAGAAAACTTTCAGGATAACTCTATCTTTAATTTATATTTTTCTCTTCTGATGTCGTATAACATTTATAATCTAAAAACAAACTATATGGTAATACTCCATACATATTCTTGCCTTTTCCAGCTTACTTCAACTTTCTAGCATGCAAACCTCACAGTTTATATCCTCCAAAAAGCCTAGATCAACACATAATAGGTTCTCATTCATTTAATTGGTCATTTCAAAAACATTAAGCTAGTCAATAATGAGATATTCAGAAAAACATATCAAGTCATTTTTTACAACAAATATATATATATATATATATATATATATATATATATACATACACATATATTTTTCCAGTCCTAATTTTTATTCCATAGTAGAATAATTTATTCTACTATGAATTGCAACACACTTTTTTATTTTTTATTTTTGGTATGTGGGTAGCTCCCTGACTGGGAATCGAACCCAGGCCGCAGCACTGACAGCGCCAACGCCGAAGCCTTAAGCCACTACACCATCAGGGACCTCCTGCAACACACTTTTAAACATATGATTTTGAACTTAAGGGAGAAAGTGACCTTGAAGGAGTATTTATTGTGAATAATTTTCTTTTAACCTGAACTCTGCACTACCAAAGTAAAAGAATGAACTTACGGTCTTCAGGAAAAATCATATTGTTATTTTTATTGTACCTTTTGCCTGATAAATAACTGAGATTTGGTGTCATTCTGCACAAGTGCTCCAGTGACAAAACAGAATTTATTTCTCATTTGACTTAAAAAAAATCTGAAAATGTAAATCTTATCCTTTTTGCCCCAGGGACAAAACACAGTAAACAGAGTGGAGCCAGGATTCTCAGGAAGCACTCCCATAGCCAAAATGGCACTTTACAACATCAAGGCCTTTCAAACTATCTTCTAATACTCTACTAGGTGTTTGAACTCACCTGACTCTCTCAAAGGAAAAACAAAAGACTGTTTTAATGACTGCTCAAGTCATTAAATAACCCATGGACACAATCAATAGTTTAATGTTATTTGGGGACGAGTGGGATAGGGAGGGGAGAATAGGGAGGGGGTGGGAGAGGAGGAAGGGGAAGCTAGATATAGGGTGATGGAAAGAGAAGTCACAATAGATGGTGGTCTTATTATACAAGTTGACAATGCACTGTGGAACTGTATGCCTGAAACCTATGTAAATCTTGCTAACAGATGTCACCCCAAAAAGTCTATCAATAAAAATGAATTTTAAAAAAATAAATAAATATATTTAAAAAATAAAATAAAATAAAGCTCCAGAGCACAGCACACTCGAAAAACATCTGAGGATCTCAATTAGAAGAACAAGGCGGAATTCCCTAACTCTCAGTAGACTCTAATGCCTTTGGGGTGTCTAACGTAGCAGCCACAGTGAAAGGTAGATAGCAAGGACATTAAATACAACCAGCATGGAGCAAAGCTGTATATCAGAGAAGGCTCATAATATTTTCCTTAGGTACTGACATTTATAGAGATCTAGGTAGACCTGTTATTCCTTTAGAAAAACTCGGAGATTCCTTAGAGTTCTTTTACCCTGCATTTCATCACCTAGACATTTCCAGAACTGAATTGCAACTGAAAGAGTCAAAGATGTTCAGAACTCAGGCATATCACTAGATTTCTCTCTAGAAATCTCTTACGCTGGGAATGTTACCATAGGCCAAAACTCCAGGGCCCTGGGAAGAGAAGGGGCGGAAAAAAAGGAGGAAGTAAGAGGAGACAAAGGAAAGAGAAGATGAGATCATCCTTAAGAAAAACTGCAGCTACCAGACTAGTCAGAACTAGATTTGATGGCTGATGCTATTGTGCCACTGAAGGTGAACTTTTGTTAATTACAATAGATTATAATATTATTATCATTGCAGTTAGGGAAAATCTCCACCCTGTGTCACAATGAGTTTCCACTGAGCCAAATATGAACAAAACTTCTCCTCCCCACGGGAAGGAGTGATCAGCAAAGACTTACCTAAGAAAGCTAACAACATCACCCCTCAGTCTTAACTATTTTGTGCTTTCATTTTTAGTGAAATAAATTTCCAAATCTCATTGTTCTTCAGGGCAGCTGCTCTTTTCCAGGCCTGCCCGCTCTCACCTTCTTGAAGGTGTACTACCCTTTTAATACGGGGGCTGTTGGGAAAGCATCCAGCCACATCATATGAAAAATAGAGGCATTTATGGCTGGGCTTTCTCTGAACAGCCCTCGGAGATCTACCACTTGCTTGACTTATTAGGTAAATCTTTGAATTCTTCCCTGTGCAAATACCAAGAACCCATTTTCCAGCAACAGGAATACATGTGACATGAAATTAAGGGCACATTTCCTCCACTTTTTACTGAAATCTTACTCGTTTCACAAATTCAAATTCAAATGCTACCTCCTTCTTAGAACCTTTCCTCATTGCTGATTGAAATATGTCTCTCTTCTTATTCTAAATAAACTTTGTTTTACCATTACCTTAACACATAGCACAACTAGCTTAGAGTGATATAGTATGAGTCCATCCTTATCACTATCTCCTCACTACACATACCTCTTAAATTTTGAGCCTAGGAACTATATATCTAAAATCTTTGAATCCCTGCAGCATTGCATGATGCTTTGTACACAGAGGGTACTCAGAGTTTATTCAATCACTATTCCCCTTGTTCCTCCTGGGCTTTTCAGGGTGACTACTCCTACAATAGTCTGAAGGCTGTGCAAAGAGACATATTCAAACCTGTTCCCTGTGATTGTAGATCCCCACCTCCACCCAGTATTTTGGGAATATGGGCCAAGTTTCTGAGAAATTCAAATAATGTAAAGTTGCTGATACAATTGAACTGTTTGGTTTATTTCAAACCTTTCAAGAGAAACCATATGTGGCATACAGTAGAATGTGTGGATCAAAGGGTGTATGTAGTTTGGCATTCTGAGAAGAAATTGAAATTTCTCCCATTCACACTACCTATCAGTTCCTCCCTGAGGGGTGCCAGAGAGAACAATTTGAAAACCACTAATTCTGATGTAGCCCCCTCAGTCTCCCAGATGGGCCACATACGTCAGAGAAAGGTGCTGAAATTCACACACACACACACACACACACACACACACACACACACCCAAATGCATGAGCGTTGGCCCGGGGACCTAACCTTGTTAATTTCCTGCAAGGCTGATCTAGTTTACACCCCAGGAGGAGTCCTAGGATCAGCCCTGCATAACAGAACGTCAGCATTTTAGGGCTGAACAGGTGGTTTGCTTTATTTTATTCATTCTATTTTTCTTTGAATCTAATTTAGAGAATAAACACCATCAGAAACAAACATATGGTCAGGTCTTTACCTTAATTTTTGTTTTTGGAGAGCGAGGTTACCTTGAGCTGAACTCAACTAAACTAGGAGTCCAAGGAGTGATTAAAAACAAAGCAAAACCACAACACAATGTATCATAATCCTACCTCAGCGGAATGAAGACTGCCACTTGACTCAGCAGCTATTTACCTTGTTGAATCCCCATGTGAGATGTTTGCTCAGTTGTAATCATATATAATATGGTAACGAACTAGATGTTTATAGAAAAAGAGGTCTTAAGGGCCAGAATCTCTCACAGAAAATACATGCACTTTCCTGTTTTTTTTTCCAGTCAAAATATAAATGAATGTGTTTGGTTCAGGATTAGGCCTCCAAATAATAAAATATGTATTTCATTTGTTTTAAGTTTTTGAATAATCAGTTTAAAGTTGTTCCTCCTATATTTTTCTTTTCTTAAAAGAAAATCCAGATTGGAAAATCCATACATCTAAGACATTTAACTTTAATTGAGCTCTAAAAAAGGTATATCACAAATGATTACTATTTGCATTTATTCTCCTATCTATTTAATATATTTTCTTATATTGTGAGAGCCCTCTGGTGGTTGAAAGAATACTAAACTTCTATGTTCATCAGAACAGAAATAGAGTTCCTTATTAAACAAGCTTTTCTTTACCAATATCAAGTTCTGTTAGGAAGGTTGCTTACTAAAATTTCTATTAATTTTCACTTACTCATAGAATGGTAAATCAATTTATTTTTATGCATTTTGTAGGACTGAAAAAATCTTAAATGCTTATATTATGTCTTTAAATTCTAACAAGAAAACACTGATTATGCACAAATACCTTTTCTTTTCAATAAAGTTGAGAATAGTTAGAATTTACATCTAAATTGAGATATAGGAAGATTGGTTCCTGGTGCCCTTTATTATTAGGTGGTATGTTCTATAGCCTCTTTTAACTTGTGGCCAAGTTACAAATAGACACAATTCCAGTGCCCAGGTCCAACGCATCAAATTTAAGACTCAGGTCTTGACATATTATGTGAATCATTAAACAATGGACCTAACAGGCACTTTACAAATATCCTGCTATATAAAAAATAACAGCAAACAAAACTAGAAATGTCAAAGTTTTGGGCAGATGAAATAATAAATTTAAATTTGTGAAATGATAAAGCCAGTATATATGTAAAAAGAAAAGCCTATATAGGTGAAGTTATTCCTTGGGCCTATTATTTAGAAATACTTAATATCTGCATCCCTCAAAAGTTCTCTCCAATAAATGCTAAGATTTTTGAGTGAAAGTTGAATTATGCATAAGCAGGTTTCAAGATATTCTTACTACTAATGACTTTTCATGTCATTGAATTAACTGCAACCCCCCAAATAGGAGATGAAGAAACTATAATCATAGTGCTGCTGCATTTCTTCTGTGAAAATAAGGTGGCAACCAAACAAATTTGCAAAGCTGAAGGCAAAGATTTGGTCAATAGTCCATGGATATCAAAAGATGCTATTGGTGATGTTATAGTGTCACTGAAGAAACAAGATGAAGGTGTACGACTCTGGAAATTTGAAGATGATTTGGTACTTTGATTTAATCCATAAAGCTGTGCTTTGAATGCCAAACTGTTCCACAAACATGTCATGGGTACATGTAATGCTAAAGCACAATTAGCTGGGTTTAGTAGAAGTATGCCATCCTCCTCATGAAAATGTCAGTAAGCACAATGATCTCAGGCAAAAAGCCAGGATTAGATGACATCAAAGTTCTGCACTTCTGTAGATTGCTGTACTAATTGCCCCCAATTTGTTCATGCCTCATGGTATGGGCACTCCCTACATCATGATGTTCGCAGTCTTCTCATCAGGAGCTAGAGTCTGTTCTTTCCATCATGAATCTGGACCTGACCATGTGACTTGCTCTAGTCAATGAAACAAAAACAAATGTGACACAAGCAAAGACTTAAAATGTGCTTGAGCATTTGGGCTTGCCCTCTTTCACTGCTGGGAACTCCTTTGCCACCATTTAACATGCCCTAGCTAATCTGTTAAAGAATCCATGTGGAGGAAATCTGAAGATCTAATTTCCAGATATTTAATTCAGGCCATCCTAGACCACTCAGTTCTAGCCAAGCTACCAGAAGACCATAAAGAACAGCCAAACCCAGCCTACATTGAAATCTACAAAATAATTGTTACAAGCCATTAAGTTTTGGTGTGGTTTCTTATATAGCAAAAGCTAACTAATACAGCTACTTTCATCAAAGAGCCTGAACTTTGACTATGGTTTCTTCTAGTCCATAACCATGTTGCTTTGGGATTGCATATTTGAGACATTTGGTGAATATTTTCTTTCTAATTTAAAGAATGATACTCACACTAGATCAAACTGTTTGCAGGAAGAGCATGCCACTGATAAAAAATCATGGCTATATTTCACAGAAAATTTTTGTTTTCCCATGGTCTTAATTATTGCTTAGTAACCATATACTTATGGGAAAGACATCATGGGATCTAGAAAAATGGATCTTAAAATCAAGGATATAAAAAGATTATCTTGAGAAACAGTTTGCATGACAGTTACATCAGTATTTTAAGTAGTTTCAGACTCAATATGATAATTGTATGGTATAGATATTTAAAGTAAATGTAGGTTCCATTATTAGAGGGATATAGATCCCATTCAGGGAGTAATCATCTAGAAGGTTGGCTCTAGTTTTGGGTGCTGCAGTTAAAGACTAGAATATATCCTAAGGAGAAAAATTAGGATGTGGAAGTTCAGAAAATCATGAGGTAAGAGCAAAAGTTAAGGAAACCATGAAGAAAACTTGCCATCATTTTTATATATGACATTTAAATTATTATATGAGGATGAGGAAACAGTTTTAATTTATGTTGCTCTAGGTAGTACTTAAGAGCAATGGGTGAAGAAAAAGATTTGTTCTCAATGTGAGAAAGAACTTTCTAATATTTAAAGAGTTGCAATAATAAAATACTTATAGGTTAGCCTAAACAACAGTGAAGTTGCTGTCATTGGATGTGTTCAAAGCTTATTAATCTTTGTGGAGGAATGTGATAGAAAGGATTCTTGCACTTAGAGGAATATTAAACAAGGAGATATCTAAGGTTCCTTCCAAATTCAATATTCTACGCTTCTATGTGAAACTTCTATGTATGTGTATCTACTTTTGTCTTACAAAACCTAATAAAGTAAGTCTTCTGCAACCTTATTGTAATAGTTGTCTCATCAGTCTGCCAACTTGGTCTTGATCTGAAAAAATATGAATGAAGGGAAGTGCTAACAGAAAAATGTAAGAAATTAACTCTTTCACCCTTCTCCCTCTTACTTGGGCACACATTAAATTTATTAGCTTCTATTCTAGTAATAAATAGCAAGTCATATGTCATCTATTGGGATAATTAAATGCTTTCTGAGTTGAATAAAGGTAAAAATGGTTTTACTGTTAAAAAGAGAGAAATTAAAAATAAAGTTTCATATTGTAAGGAAAAATTATCAAGGTATAGCGTTCCTTAAATACAAGTCTTCTGTTCTGTTTAAGGGAAAATAAATATATTGTACTAATTATCAAATTTCTTATATTATAAACTCTAATTAACATGTTTTAAATAGTATTGTTAATTAAAATTTTAATAATTTACCTGGTATTAAAATGAACAAATATAATACTATTTAAGTATTTGTGTTTAATATTCATGGGAAAACATCATAAATTGAGATAGAGTGATAGAGTGTCTCTAATAGCCCACGTATCAGCTCAAGTAAACTAAATGGTATTTGACCTTGATATCTGCTTCATAGTAAGAACACTACTGCTATCCTGAAGCTAAGATAATATGTAGCATCTTGCCCCATGGTTTAGACTACTTAGACATTAGTGTCTGAGTATAGACTCAGAATAATACTCTACACCTTTCTCCTTTTATTACTTATTGATTCAGCACTATCCTAATTCTCTTTTTTCTTTCCATCTCTTTCTACCTGCAGAACTTAAATTTGAGCTTTCTCTAATATCTTGCCTCAATTATAGTAACAAAGGGTTATTTAATGTGTACCATCTTCCAGGCACTGCGAGTTTTTATGTTTGATCTCATATAATTTTAAAAATACTCCATCATTGGTATTTTATTATCTTCATCTTGAAGAGATTAAATAACTTGTCCAACATTCATACCAGTAAGACAAAGAACTTACTCTTACGTCTAGATATCTGCTTCTACTTTACTTTGCTACTTCTACTATCTGGAAGAAGCTTACAAAATGTGAGATCCCAAAGGATATAGTGTAAATCTTGACAAATGTCTACATATGAGGAAGAGAAAAATGAAGAAAGAAAACTAAGATTTTTGAGTCTGAGTGACTATGAGAATTCGGGGGCCATTAATCGAAACCAAATGATTGAAATAAGAAATTAATAGTAAGGAATCATTCTATGGTATCTTTTAATGTTAAAATGTCTTTAAAAAATTAAAATACTCTACAAGATAGGAGCTCAAAATAGATATGAAGGTTGGAAAAGAAAAGATAATAATGGATGTGAAAAGAGAGCGGGAGATGATAATGGGACTTCTGTATGGGGAAATTAGAAAACATTTAGAGCATTGGATAAGTGATTCATAATAAAAAAAACAGTAAGATATTAATAAGAATATTGGATAATAGATCTTGACATTACAACTTTGTTGTAGATTTATTTGCCATGATTTTGTGATTTTCTGTAATAATGATATTGATGCACTGGAATAAAAGAGGGAAAAACAGATGAATGGGGTTTCATAGGACTGGGAACTAACAACCTTATAAAGTCAAGGAGCTTTGTCTAGCAAGTGATAACAGATTAGATATTATATTCTTGAATAGAGAAAGGTAGGGAAATGAGTGAAACCAAAACTGCTACTATAAGCAAAGAGAAATCGAATGGGGGACAGGGTAAACAATATAATGATGATAGAGTAAATTAGAGAGACAAAGGGAAAAGACTGAAGGACGGAAAATTGTGTCCCGAGAAAGACATTTCTAACTTCAAGATCTTGAATGTGGAGTGGTTTCAAGTGATGAAGTAATTCAGGATGTGAATATACTGCTAAAGAGTAGAATTGAAAGTCAGTGGAGATGATGGTTAAGAAACTTTGCAGCCTTGAGTTCAAAGAGTTCAAGCTCTACAGTCGGACACACCTAAATTCGAATCTTGTCTATGCCACTGGTAATCTGATCTGAAGGTATTTAAACAGCTTTTTAACTTGGCTAACTAAGCCTTACTTTTCTTCAGGTACAAAATTTGCAGTGGGAAAAATGATAATAGTACTATTCACAGTATTATTTTAGGGAGTTCCTTGGTGGTGTAGTGGCTGGCTTTGGTGCTGTCAACACTGTGGCCTGGGTTTGATTCCCAGTCAGGGAACTACCCATATATATTAAAAAAAAAAAAATGTGGCCTCAGAAACACAGTATTATTTTAAAATGTAAAAGACAATACATTAAAAAGCTTAGCATTCAAATTAGCTTCTATTATCAATTGTCATTATTGTTGCTATTAAAAACTCTCCTCAGTTATTCAGAAAACAAAAACAAAAACAAAAAGACAAAACAAGAAAGTATTGTTTAATTTAAATTCTAAAAGCCTGACTTAATGCTAAAATTTTAAACTTCTCTATCTCTGTGCTTTCTGAAGTAGAGTGAACAGACTAGGAATAAATACTTTATGGCTTTAAAAAAGGAGACTTGAAGATTAAACATTTACTACAAACAAGACGCAAGACAATAAGTGTAGATTTGAATGTTCAAAGGATTCTCTTTTCATCCAAATCTCTAATGAAATTGTATGTGTTCAAAGAAATGACCAAAAATGGATGAAGACAACTTGCCAAGAAAATCGAAGAGAAGATGAAAACCTAATTCATTGAGTCCATAATTAAATGTTAAATATCAAGACTGCCTACCAAATATTCACGGTCCCTTTTTGCTTCTAAGAAAAAAATTGATTTTTCTTCTCAGCATATCAATGTGTCCCTCTGGAAGATCATAATTCCCAGCTAACTTTGCAATTAAAAGTAAACAATACAATGCAAGTAAAAGTTGAATGAGATTTCTGAGAGAACTCTTTAAAAGGAAGCTTACTTAGCTAAGAAGCACTTCTTTTTCTTTTCTTTTCTTTCTCATTCCATTCCTGTCTAGAATGCAGGCATGATGTCAAGAGTCACAGCAACTCTTCTGAACCATTAGCAGATCTTGAAAGTAAAAGACATGTGCCAACAATGGCAAAACTAGAAAATAGAAAATTGTCCTGGGTGACATCATGGAACTTTATACTCTCCCTGCAACATCTTTCTGTACATTTTTTATGTGAGAAAAATAAAGTCCTAATTTTTAAAGCTTTGTTGTTGTTGTGTGTTTAGAATTTTTTGTAGAAAGGAATCATTGTTTTTCAGTAAAGAATGTAATTTATCTGACATAGACATCCAGCCTGAAAATTTCACTTTTTCACTTTACTTTGCTATATTGCCCAAAAGTGGATTGAACTGATAATTTACTTTGAAAGCAATAATGATTTTAAGTGAATTATTTTTATGATATTGGACATTAGGCAACAATAATCTCAGAGTGGCAGAAAATAAATGACATAAGATCTATGGTTTCCCAAGCTTACTATCATGACAGTTTTACTAAGCTGTGTACAAAATAAGGAAATCCAAACAGAGCCTGGTGGACTCCTTGAATAGACTTGAGAGTCTAAGAGACTAACAGGCTAGAGTTCACAGGACAGGTGAACTCTAGAGAGTAAAGAGCTTCACAAAGAACTCTGAAGATATGCATAGGGCCCAGCTTGGGTACTCATCATAATAGTGATCATTACATGCATGTGGGAAACTACTCAAGGCTAGAAAAGAACCACCTGAAAAAATTAGTAGACAATATCTGGGGACAGCACCATGAGTAGGGCCTATTTCCACCAGCCAGACTGAAAAACCTTATAATTCATCAGGAACTTTGTAAAGTTCTCATAAGAGCATGCCTCTATACTGGGGAATAATTAATTTTGGAATAAATGCTGTTTTGGCCCTGCCCAGAAAATCTTAAAAACAAAATCCAAAAGATCAAACTGTTTCCAAGTATCTTAACTGCATCTGAGCAAAGCCTCAAGAATATTTATAGAAATACAAAAACATCCCAACAAGGAACATTTTTATCCACAAAAGTAAAATTCACAATATGTGAAATCTAATCAAATATCACCAGGTAGGCAAAAAATCTGACTCACAATGAGGAGAAAAATCAATCAATTGAAATCAACCAATAACTGACACAGATATTAGAGTTGTCAGACAAGGAGATTAAAACAGTTATTATACCTATATTCCATATGTTCAACAAGCCAGAAAAAACGTTGAACATGTTAGAGATATGAAAGATACATTTTTAAATTAAATGTCTAAAGATGAAATTACAATGTGCAAGATAAAAAATATACACTTAATGAAATTAACAGAAGATTAAACATTACCCAATGAAAGATTAGGAACATAGGAGACTTGGCAATAGAAACTACCCAGAATAAAATGAAGTGAACTATACAATAACTTCAAGCAGCCTAATATGCATATAACTTGAGCTCTTAAAAAGAACAGAAATAATGGGAGATATAAAAACTATTATAAAAGTTAATGTCTGGAAAATTTCTGAATTTGATGAAAATGATAGACTACAGATCCAGAAGTCTCCATGTACCTTAAGCAAAAGAAACATGAGGAAAACTATACCAAGAGATATCATAGTCAAGTTTCTCAAACCTAGTGATGAAGAAAACATTTAAAAGCAGCTAGAGAGGAAGAAACATTACATACAAAGTAATTTTTTTTAAATGGGTATGAAAATGTTGTTTTACTTTTTTTTTTTTTTTTTTTTGCTTTTTGTTATGTAGGTAGCTCCCTGGCTGGGAATTGAACCCAGGCCGCAACGCTGACAGCGCCAGCGCCGAAGCCTTAAGCCACTACACCATCAGGGAACTCCCTCAAAGTAATTAAGATAAGGATGACAGCAGATTTTTTTTTTTAATCAGGAGTAATGCAAGTGAGAAATAGAGGAGCAGCTTCTCTGAAGTACTGAAAGGAAAAAAAAAATCTTCCAATCTAAAATTCTATACCCAGCAAAAATATCTTTTAGAGACAAAGGTAACATAAAAATTTTCCAGACACCAAAATACTAAAAGAATTTATCTACAGCATACCCACAATGCAATAGTAGTATATTAAAAGTTCTTCTGATAAAAGGAAAATAATGTCAAATGAACAAAGGATCTACACTAAGGAATAAAAGGCACCAAAAATTTAAATTGCACTGAATAGAGTATGTTCAAATTCACTTGATAAACTTATCATTACCCTGATACCAATACCAGACAGATGTTGGAAGAATACGAAACCATATTGACAGAAAAATCAATGGTTACCAGGAGACTGCGGTTGGAGAAAGGGATTGACTGCCAAATAGCATAAGGAATATTTGGGGGAGTTATGAAAATCCTCTATATCTTGAATGTGTTGGTAGATTCAAAGGTATACACATCTGTCAAAATTCATCAAATTGTGCATTTTAAATGGATATAGTTTATTACATGTAAATTATACCTCAACAAAGCTGAATAAAACAAAATTAAATAGATAAAAACAGAGTATCTGAAAGATGTGGTGGTTTGCTCACTCAGTAACTAATCCAATCTCCTAGAATATCTTCCGGTACTGTAGAGGCTAGAAAACAAAATAGCGCATTTCTCATTTTCCCTCACAGTTTTCATATGTGACTTTAATAACCACAGAAATGTTTTCTTGAGACTTTACTTAGGAATAGATTTATGTAGAAAGAAGGACACAGAAAAAAAGTCATCCATTTTGCTGGTGTGGACCATGGCAAAAACATCAAGTTTCTAGAGCTGATCATTTCCTGATTGTGGCAGGCTTGCTTCTTTGGTGATCTATTTCTGCAGAAGTTTGCAAGTGGTGCCAAGAAACATGCTTAGAATCTATATTTCTAGTCTGTAAACTAGCTATGCTTGGTTATAATTTTCTTAATTCTGAAAGTTAATAAAACAGTACTTTAAATAGATACAGAATTATCAAGCAGTCACAACTCAATAGCAGCTAATTTAAAAGATCTACCTAATCAACAGCCCTTTTATTCTTCTATCTATGACCACAGTTCCCACTTAGGTTAATTTTATGTGTTTTATAGCTCACTTCTAGAGTGAGTTTTATAGCTTTTCACTGTAGAATTTTGTGGTTGATCCAGAATCAAAACATTATTTCTAACCTATTTCTTAGTATAATTTTTAAGATAATTTATATCTAAACTATTGGAACACAATCTTTTGTGTGTAAAGAAGTTTTTCTGATGCCAAAACACAGGACAAGTTCCCAAAGTAAGTTCCAAGCCAAACTGGCTCCTCCCCCACCCCCACCCCCCACAACAGAGCATATCAGGCAGTATAAATTTGTTTTCTAAAGTAATTTATTTCCCTTGCTTGTTAAATTGCTTTCATCTTTAGTTTTTAGTTTGGCTATGGAAAAGAGTCCTCAGAAAAAAAGGGTTCAGTATCTTTGTTAATCTCTCTGTTCTTGTCCATTGAATTCTGCTATCTTCCCTTCAGTGAAGGTAACTGCATTCCTTTGGCACAATTCTATACTCTTGTCATCCCTTCTCATTGCCTCCTGCAATCTGTCTCCGTATACCTGTTTCTGTTTCTGTCTAACTCATTCTATGGCACTCTCTGTCACTCTATTTCTTTCTCTCCCTCCTTAAAAAAAATGAATATTATATGGATAATTCACATATCTTGTGAATCATCTAAATTTAAACTAAATCAAATGGTTTCATGTGACGGTTTAAAACATCACATATACAAGAAAATTACCAACCTCAGCTTCTTTTTCTCCCTAAAAATTATGTGTCTCCATTAGATTTCTCCAAAACCCAGCAGAGGGCATCCTTCCATTTTAGATGCATGAATACTACAGCAAAAAGGTTCTATAATCCCAGCAAAGTCTTTCATTAAAAATTGTGCACTGGAATTTAAATAAAGAAACCATTGTAGTAGGAGGAGAATTTGTTACTTAAGTTATTCTTTAGTGTTTACCTCCAGTTTGAATTACATATTTAGAATTAATTCTCCTTTTATATGAAAAAAAAGAGGGAAAAAAAATCTGTCTCTGCCTCTTTCCAAATTTGGAGCTTTAGCTTCAAACTTTAGGAGCAACAAGGTAGCACCTGTGTGATCCTTCCTCCTCTAGGTTACTATGTGTGAATATAAAATGATAACAGAGCAAAAGAAATGAGAAAGAAATGTGCGTCCTACCCCCTTTATCACACTCCTTAGACTGAAAGGCAAAAAGCAGAAAAGCCACCAGACCGTTAGATTGTCTCAGAAGCAGGAGAAATATAAGCATGGTTAAGAGCAGTGTAACAGAAGGGCTAACGTCTACCTGTGTAAGCAGGAAGTCACCCATTACGTTTAACTGTGCAGCTTCATAGAAATTTAAATTCCACAATGAGAACTATCTTACATTGTCAGAAGAATTTTTCCTGTATTAAAATGCAAATGTCCACAACCCTTATCAATGATATTCTACCCAGTATGAATCATTTTATCAGATTATTTCCATAGGGAGAGAAGGAAAGATTATGAGGAGATAAGAGAGCATCATTTATATACCCATGCAAGATGTTTTTCAGCACTTTGTGCCAAGACCTCCTGCAGGTGCTAAGTATGTTATCAGCAAACAAACTGTTTAAAATCCCTTTCCTTGAGGTGATACACCAAAGAGTAAGGGTCTGGGGAGCTGGACAGACCTAACATTGAGTCTGGCCCTGCCACTTACCAGCTATGTGAGTTGGTGCAAAGGAATTAATATTCTCTTTTGCAAAAGAGAAATAAAATTGTTAATATTTATTAAAAAGCATACTTTTGTTCCAGGCACAGGAACTAAGCATATATATCATAAAAATCCTCACAATTAACCTATGAGAGAAATTGTATCATTATTCTCATTTTTCAAATGAGGAACTCAAGGGACAGAGGAATTTATAAATTACCTAGAATCTCATAAAAGCATCAGAGTAGGAATTTGAAATAAGGCTGTGTGATTCAAAGGCTATCTTGTCTTTTAACCAGTATGCCAAAGAGTTGATTTTTAAGGTTGTACTGAGGATTAGATGAGATCGCACATGTAAAGTTGACAGCACAATATAGTATTATTAGTAGTAGCATTATTGTTATTATTTATCATTATTGTCACTGCCATTGTTACAGTGTCTGGAATCTAAGAGTATATGTTGAAATATAATTAAAAAGGCCCTATACTTCAAATCATAATTCCTCTGCTTTGAAATGTAATCTGCACAGCTTTGTTTGGAAGTAAGATTGAATAATGTCATTGCTATTGAATCATGGCTTCTCTGTGTTTATACAGAGAAGACAGGCTGCCTCTAACAGCAATAGCTCCTGACAGGATTCCAGATTCAGGTTTCCTGTGAGAATATGAAGAGAATAAGAGGTTCTCTGTAACAAAACATGAGTATTCCTTGCTCTAGATTTTTCCAACATTCCCTGAAGGTTAAGACCAGCTGCAAAACAAACCTCCCATGGAAGCATCCATCTGTAGTTTGACAGTCCTTTGTTCTCCGATAAGTGATCATGTAGTCACTCCCAACCCCCTCGACTGCTGGTGTCCCTTTGCTGTTTACTCTCACACTTTGGAAAGTGTATGCTCTCTAGAGAGCTCCCCGGGGCTTCTTATCGATTGAACATGTTCACAGATCAATGGGGATTATTACACTAACAGTATTATTCAAAGAGAAATGAAGCCAGCATGTTTTCTTGCAACTCTGGGAGTTCTCTCTGCTTACTGTAAGCCTGAATTTATGTCTTACACTGCTACATTACCAAAATCAAGAACAACTTTAAACAAGAGGCAGATAAAATTCTGGCTCCAGGCCCCATTTCTTACTGATCATTTCATGACTGTAATCTTGGGTTCATGAGGTAGGAAACTGAGTGTTGGATAAGAGGATATAAGAGAATTCACAAATATATTATCAATATTTCATTTTTCTTGACCATACTAAAAAATAATTTTACCTCACATATCAAGATTGACAATGCAAAACTCAAATTAACCGAACAGTTTAAAAATGTATCCTATTCATGTGGAGAAAAAAGAACTCTCGCATACTGCTGGTGGGAGTGCAAACTGGTACAACCACTGTGGAAGATGGTGTGGAAGTTCCTCAGAAAATTGGGAATGGAGTTACCATATGACCCAGCAATCCCCCTTCTGGGGATCTACCCAAAATTCTTGAAAACCTTAGTCTTATGTACCCCAATGTTCATTGCAGTGCTGTTCACAGTGGCCAAAATCTGGAAACAACCAAAGTGCCCTGCGATGGATGACTGGATAAAGAAGCTGTGGTACATATACACGATGGAATATTACTCAGCTATAAGAAAAGATGAAATACTGCCATTTACAACAAAATGGGTGGACTAGAGATCATCATGCAAAGCAAAATAAGCCAGACAGAATAAAACAAAAACTGTATGACTTCACTCATATGCAGAATATAAAACTGAAAGCAACAAAAAACAAACAAACAAACAAACAAAAAACCCATGGACACAATAGTTTAATGCCTGTTTGGGGAGAAGTGGGGAGGGGATGGGAGAAGGGGAAGGTAGAGGAGGAAGGGGAGCTAAATATATCATGATAGAAAGAGAACTCACACTGGGTGGTGAACCTATTATACAACAAGTTGACAATACTGTAGACAATACTGTAGCATTGTACACCTGGAACCTATGTAATTCTTGCTAACCAATGTCACCCCAATAACAATAAAAAAGTATCCTATTCAGAAAGGCAATTTCATGCTATTCTTATTTTACCATGCTTCTGCAGAGATTAACTGTTGTAACATATTGTTTGGGATAGAAATAAGTGCTTCAATCCCTTTGGTTTGGTTAGCAAGTGTTCTGGCAGTTATGTTGCAAGTTACTTTGTCATAGGCTAACACTGGTTGGGTTAAAAAATAGTAAGATTTTCCTTACCCCAAGATAATGACCATCGATGAATACCACAGGGAGAGAAGGAGCTTCAGAAACCCGTCTGCATCGTTCATCTAACTCTTTTCCATAGTCACCATTCAGAGCTATGTTTTTCTCTTCAAATTTTACCCGATGATTTTGGAAGATCTTTCTAACCAGTTCACATCTTTCAAAGGTTGTTCGTACCACACGAAGGCAAGTGGTATAAATCACAACACGATCAAATTCTAGGTCTGTTGATTGTTGCTGAAGGGAAAAGATTACAGTGTAAATATGTTTGCTTTACTTTCTTACATCTTATTTTAAGGCAATTGACAAGTTTTACCAATTGTCTTATACATTAAAGGCATGCAATAAAAGTTGAATGAGCTCTCTATTTGTCAATTTTCAGATATGACTTTTTAAGTTAGAACATCTATAATTAAAATAGAGATAATAATTAACATAATTTAAATGACACAATTTAGTTTACAGTATATTTTCTGTTCTCAGTGGCACATCAAATAATGGCAAATCTTCAAATTGATGAAGTCTCACTTGGCATGCCACGTGGTAAAATAAGGAATGGTTGAATTATTTTTCTCATATTTTGTAGACATTGTTCAATTATTATATCTGCCCCTTAAACCCAAAGTGAAATATATAGCAGAATAGTTAAGATTAGCATTTTGCCATTTGAATATTTTCTACTTAGCAAATTACCAAATTTCATATTCTTTTGAGTCACAATTTCCTAGGAATTGAGTAATTATGCATTGTTCTCCTGGCTGCAAAGACTACATTTAACTCCATTTGGTCCTGCCAAAATGTTCCATTTTTTTTCAATAGCGCACTTACTTTTTAAAACATTAGACAAGAAGACTGCTTGACTTGACAAAGAATCTGGGATTATGTCCCTTTAAAATAACTATTGGTCATTCATTTGCCAAACCTGCTGCTAGGCACTAGATACATAATGGGGACAAAACAATATAATTCCCTAAAAACATGGATCACATTGTTAAGTAATGAAAAAACAAAAATTTACATAAATAAATAAATAAATAATCACAAACTGCTAAATGTTGTGAAAGAAAGCACAAGATATTGGGAAAGGCTATTGAAGGAGTGTCTTCTCTTACCTTAGAGATCAAGAAAGTGTTTTCTGATATTTCAGTTATGACTGGAAGTACAAGGATTAACAGAAATTAGGTAGATGGCATGAAGGAATATATTATAGGTAAGTAAAAATTTCTTGAAATAAAAATATGGCATATTTGAGACTCTGGAAGAAGTTCTTTTGTTGAAACAAAGAGGGAGAATTATATTAGTAATAAATGATTCTGGACAAGTATGCAGGATCAACATCATATTGTACTTATAGCCATTTAAAAGATCTAGGGCCTTTAACCTAAGAGCAATGAGAAATTCCTAAAGGTTTTAAACAATAGTGGGATAGAGTTACATTTAAAAAAGATAAGTGAAGCAGGGCCAGTGCAGATAGTTGCACAGGATGTCCACAGCACAAATCTAGGGAATGTCATTAGCAGCAGAGTCTAAATAAATGATGCCCTCAAGATTGTATAGTGTACAACTTGAGTAATCATACTCAGTCTCATTCTTAACCTCCTTGGTCTGGGGACTGAGACTGAATACAGGGTAAATTTGAGGTAGGAAATACGAGTATCTATTAAAATAAGCTATTAAGTAAAATGTTAGAAAAAAGATCTTATTGCATAATTTTTTATATGATTTGGAAGTAGATCTTCCTAGGGATAAAGGCAGGGTGCATGATTTCCCAGTCTTTTTCCAGTTTCATAATATGAATGTTAGATGATATTATCTTTAGCCAAAAAAATAAATTTCTCTTCTACATTTGCATTATTTTCTTTCCCTCAACAGATTTGTCAAAGCATCTGGCCAAAAATCTAAAAATAGCTTCTCAATGGTTAGCTGTCCCTCTTCTTCCTTCCTAAGGGTTACCATGGAAACAGCATAATGAAGGATGAAAGCATGGATGAGAGCACTGAGAAGCCATTGCGATTTGCTGCCTGCTTATTCTGAGAGAGTCGGCCTAGATGTTTAAAAAGGCAGCCCATTTCCTACTTTCTATTAAGCAGATTAATCTTAGGGGTGTGCCAAAGCTTCATAACAACCCACAGCAAAAGTAGATGTGCTGGCAAAAGGTAGAAATTACTGTGAATGAGACTAAAAGGTACTAAATAGCCAGCATATATCCTCTCTGCACCTTGTCCTTCACTAGCCACTTTAAAACAGTCAAATCTTTAGTCACCTAGTCAACTTCGGACAATTCTGGAGCCCCTCACATCCACTAGAACTGCCACTGGAATTCAGGCCAAGAATTAGTTCCCATCTCTCCCTGTCAGAGGATCAATTCGGAGCAGATCAAGTTTCTCCAACTGGAGCAAGGCCAGTGGGTAATTTCGACTAGACCCTTTGCCTGTCCAGCCTGGCAATGGTTTGAAAAAGCCTCCTGAAATAGGCCTTTCAGTCTTATCCCATGTGTCCCCAAATCTTTAAGAAGCCATGGGCCTCCAGATTTCTTCAGGAATTCAGGTTATAAACAAAAATTTAAAAATAAAAAGTAATATTTTTAAATGTCAGTGGCAGACATAATTCTAATAACTACATTCATTTAAGTCTCACAAAGACCTACATGGTGTTACTGTCTTTATTTATGTATCTAGAAACCTAGGCAGAGAGGAGATAAGTGTGACAGAGTTAAAATTCATCAAATTTAGAAAATTGGACCCAGATGCACACCATCCCAAAGTCCATGTGCTTTCCATTGAGCCAAGCTGAACAACCCAGCCACAGTGTCCTCTTGCCACTTTTCCAGGATAACGTTGTTGCCAAACCACGAAGGGCTATATTCATTGCCCTAATTCATTGCCCTGGAGATAATGCCTGTGATTTAAAGAGGTTTGCCTCTTTACTAAATTATGCTCCCACATTTAACAGTAAATAACATTGTAGGGGAGACATTTTAAATTTTTATTTTAAGTCTAAACAGATGCCTTTGAAATGGGCAAAAAAATGTGTAGGGATTATTTCTCCTCTACTTGAAGGCAAAGGGGCAAAGTGATTATCTCAGAGTCAGCACATCAGAAGGCAAACTGGGACAGCATCCAGATTTCTTGATTATCAGGGAATAAGCAAACCTGGCCCCAGAACCCCAGCAACCACAATTTAATAAGCAGGGCTACGGGCCTTTGTAAAGGGCAGGGAATTTTATAAGTCAACCTCTCTCTCTCTCTCTTTTTCTCTCTCTCCCTCCCTCCCTCCCTCTCCTTCCCTCCCTCCCTCTCTCTCTTTCTCTCTCTCTCTTTCTCTCTCTCTCTCTCTCTCTCCCCACGCCATGCTACTCTGTAAACCCCTATATTTATATGTATATTATGCAATCCTTCTTAATATTGAATTAAAATAAACAAATAACCTCCTGCCCACCATGCTTTCAAATCACCTCTTGAATTCTTATTTTTGCTCTTAACTAATGTGATTTGAAAACTCACTTTATCCACACCCGTTTCCTCTCTTAACTTATTTCTTGAATCTGCTTCCATTCTATCAATTTTTCCTATTCAGCTCTAAAGGTAAAGAGTGATTCTGCCATATCCCCTCCCCATCTTTTGACAATAAAAAACTCAAAGAAAGTTCTTTGTGTCCCTCTCTAAAAGCACAGATTATAAAAATAATTATAATAACTGTTATTTATTGCATAGCTCCTGCATATTTATATGCAGTTCTGGGGACAGCTAAACAGATTTTACATGGGCAATTTTCATTTACCATAACAGATAAGGATTATTATTTAAAGTTTACAGATAAAGAAACTAAAGCTTGAAAATAAATTTAAGGTACTTAGAGAAATAAAAAAGAGCAGAATCAGAATTTTGACCTGGATTTACCTCTTAAGTTCTTGTTTTCGCGTTTTCTATGTGAAGATACTACCAACCAACGGTCATACTATTCTAGAACTGAGTAGTGAATTGTACTATAGAGGGAATGTCACAGGGGCAGTCCTCAAAATTCCCATGGTTCTTCTCTCCATTGCATTCTGATAGCTCTGCTTAGCTGTCATTCCTCAGATAAACCTTCCTTTATCATTCTATGAAAAATAGAATGATGAAGAGCTAGTTCTGTCCCTTAGAGTGTCTAGTATTGCTGGACATTATATTGTGTATGTTTATTGGTTTACTGTGTATCCCCAAATAAAATATAACCCATGAAGCAGGAACATAGTTTTCTTCATTAGAACTAAGAACGCAGAATATGACCTGGTACATAGTACATGGTCCATAAATATCTTCTTGCCTTGTTTTCATATATAACTAGAATTTGATTAAGTCTGCCTCTAATAACTGGATAATATTGAATTATTAAATCTCTTTAAGTCTCAATTTTTTTTATCTGTAAAATAACGACACTAATGCCTACTCCATGGGGATTTAGGGAATTAAATAATTTCATGAATAGAAAAACCCTTAGCATAATAAACACTCAGTATATTGTATCTTTTTATTATTAATATCATTATTGTTATAAAATGTTACTGACACACACCAGCACCAGCAATGTCACCATTAACTCTCATTATAAACAAGTCCGAATTCACATATATAATCTACTATGTACACTTGAATGGCAATGTTTAACCCCATAATTACACAGTGATAAAAAATAAATCTTTTTAATGAACTAAATCACCACTTACATTTGTTTGGCTATGCCATTAATTCTGAGTGAAAGCAATAGAGTAGAGTGAACATAGCAGATGTCATTAAAATTCCTCTTTTTCTAAGTTCAGCTGCCCCCTTGGTGGCATGAAAAGGGTGAACGAGCAATGCACACCAATGCATGCAAGAATTTCTGTAGTGAGTGTTTTCTGTTTTCTTAATGATTCAGATCATGTAAATAAATGAATTCAGTTATTTCCTTAGGAACTATCTATTTGTCCAAATCAATTACTGAACTGGCCTAGACATTAATTGAAAAGTCAATAAACCTGATGAATCCTCCATACAAAAATAATTTTTTTCCAGAAAAGTTAAACTGAAACAATGCTGATTTTATAGCACATCAGAGTTAATGAAAATGGAAGTGCCCCTGACCCTTACTATGAAGACCTTGAAAGGGGCTCATAGTTCTGCCAATCTAGCATTAATCAAACACTTGAAAATCTATATTTTTTTGTCTTCTCTTGAAAAAGCAGAAAAATCTGACAACACTATTTTTTAATTCCTGCACAGAGAAAATATCTGTATTTTGGCAGCAGCTACCTCAGTTAGTAGCACACTTCTCCTGATGCCATATTTAATACCATTCCCTTATATCTAAACAATTTCTTGTATTAACATTGTCTTCATTGCTCCTTTACAGCTGAATTTGTAATATCACATCTAGTCTAATGTGTCTGCACACATACTTTATATGCAAGAAAGTGAGACTCAGAGTTTAATTATTTAAACCAAATTGTTTTTTGGAAGCAACATGTTGCAGTGGAATCAAAACCCATCTTGAGCCACTGCTCTGGCATTCAGCTGCATGAACTGAGGAAAATGAGTTTACTTTTCTAGGACTGGGTTTTCTCTTCTCTAATATGGGAATAGTTATAATCTAGACCCTAAGGGAATTGTAGGCTCATATGTAAAACGCACCTGAAGGCACATTGTAAATCATAAAACTTTACAAACACACCAGCTACCATCATTACCCAAAGTCACATAGCTGGGAAGAGAGGAACTAAGTTCTAATGGAAACCACCTTCCTACCAGACAAACTATTTCTTTTTCAATATGAATACTTTGGTTTCTACAGAAATTGTCACAACATTATTTATTGGCATTTGAGGTTCTCCTCATCTCTGCACAAAAAAGAGATATAAAATGAAAGCTCAAATCACCATATTTAGGAGCATCCAATCCCAAAGTGATGTGCTTACAACAGTGAAAAGCCAAACAGCAAATCAATCAAGGACATCCTAAAAATAGTGACATTTAAAACATATATTTTCCCTCTTATCATGAAATATTTAAGTTGCAAAAGTAGAAGAAAAAGGGTGCTAAAACATTGACCAATAGCATCAGAATAAGTATTTAGTCCTGCCTTGACCATTTTCATAATGTCTTTGATCTTAGTTTACGAAAAAAACCCTGGTGCTCTTTCTTAAAGGGAAAGGTGTTATACACACACACACACGCGCGCGCACACACACACACACACACACACATACACACACACATATATAATGTATGTACAAAATCATGAATAAATATACATATTTATATTTCTAAAAATATATAAATATAATCATAAATAAAATTCAAAAAAAAAAGATATAAAACTTCCTTGATTTTCTGTATCAAAGAAAATGGTTGAATAGTCAGCTAAATGTGGTCAATCTCTTTTAGTGGGTTTGGATATGATAAGAATCTACTTTGGATGTTAAAATACCTGCATCTCATCTCAGCTTGACACTTTCATAAATGCCAGTGTGGTGAAGAGAGGTGATCTCAGTCTCTGGGGAATTCCCAGAATAGACTGAGGACTGAGAGCAACCAGAGCCAGTGAAAACTCAGAAATTGTAAAAATTGGACCCAGCCTTAGGCAAATCCCTCATTCCAGCCTCCTCTTTATGCTTCCAGGTTGAATTTTTATGTCCCTCTGACTATATTGATTGTCATGATCTCAATCTCACCTCAATATGCTCTTCTCCAGAGTCTAAACACTGTATTCAGGGCAAGAAACTTCTGGAGAGCATTTAAGGGAGCTTGGAAGTTGGTACATGAAGCTGATACATATATTTTATGATCACTGAGTCCTTTAATTCTATAAAGAAAGTAGGCACTATCATTATCTTTACTCTTCAGATGAGGAAACTAAGGCAAAGGAAAGTCCGTGACAAACCTACTTTTGTCAGACAACTAGCAAATGATGGAGCTAGTATTTGGTCTAAGTAAATCATAGAACTCAACCATTTATATGACCCTATTTGTACAGACTCTGTTTGAGTCTGTCTGTACCTCATCTCATTTAGTAGAGAACAAGAAGTTAAAGGGATAGATATAGGATTTATGAATCCTTAAGTTTCATAAATATATAGGGATTTTAGATAAATAGTGCAATTAGTTTCCTTAGGCTGCTGTAACAAATTACCACAAACTTAGTGACTTAAAACAACATTTTATTATCTTGCAATCATGGAAGTCAGAAGTCCCAAATGGTTTTCACTGGGCAGAAATCAAGGTGTTGGCAGGGCTATGGTCCCTTCAAAGTCTTAAGGAGAGAATCCATTACTTTTCCTTTTCCAGTTTCTAGGGGTCACCTGCATTCCTGAGATGGTGGTCTCCTCTACCTTGAAAATATACTGTAACAATCTCTGCTTTTATTGTCACATCTCCTCCTGACTCTGACCTACTTGCCCCTTCCTATTAGAACCCTGTGATTACATTAGTTATTACAGTATATTTTGAAGGTATCCAATAATCCAGGTTAAAATTTCCATGTCAATATTCCTAACCTAATTTTATCTTCACTGTCCCTTTTTGCTGTAAGGTAACATATTTATAGCTTCCAGGAATTAAGACATGGACACATTTTTCAGAGGTCACGGCAGGGACGCCATTATTCAACCTAACATAGATTTTTAAGATCTGGATCATAGAAATAGGCATGAAAGGTACACAATCTTAAAACAAAGGAAATTTAGAGTTTATATAGCTCAACTTGAACAAATGTATGACAATGTCAAGAATACACTCAAACCTTTGGTTATCAGACTAGATTTCATTTCTTGTCCTCATGGACTTGCTTTATAAACATATAATGAGAGTAATTTTAGTAAAGTAAGCGTGAAACACATTATTCTGCCAAGATCTTTGACACACTTACTTGTGAGGAGGACTTTTCTCCAAGGTGCTACTGAAAAATAGAGAGGATATAAGAAAAGAAGCAAGTGTGTTAAAGAAAGATTTACCTGCTTTTTATCAATCTAGTGTGTCCCATCTCTCTTTTCTGCTGATTCTGGATGGTAAACACACAATACAATACATAGATGATTATAGAATTGTACACTTTAAATCTACATAAATTTACTAATCAATGTCACCTCAACACATTTAATAAAAATTAAAAAAAATAAATAAAACAAGCATCTTACCTTGTCATATGTTTTGCCTACAATTGTGAAACAAGCCTTAGCAATTGAAAAAAAAAATTGGACAATTGAACGGCCATCCAGGAGCCAAGAAAGAGGACCCTGAGTGACAAAACGGCTGTTGAGAAATCCACAAATCGCAAGTAAACACCTGAAGGCTGGCGAGAAGGGGGCGAGTCGGGGAGAGGGAAGGGAGCAGAGACGGACGCGATCCCTGCTGACTATCCGGAGTTGCGCAGTTTGGGGGAGGGGAGAGAGACTGGGGAACTGGGGACAGAAGGAGTTTGGGAGCCAGCCTCTGGAACTTTTGAGTGGTAGAAGGGCTGAGCGAGGACTCTGAACTGCAAAGATAACACTCCAGCTCTAAGCCCCCTGGAGACCTACACAGGGCTGCAGTTCCTGTTCCCAGCCTGCTGCAAAGGTGACCCTGCTGTCTCAGGTCAGGCCCACCGCTTTGGACTTATGGAGCGTGCACTTCCTCATGCACCCCAGGGTTCTGAAAGCAGTGTGAGCCTTTAGACAGCCAGGTACTGAATCAGGGCTGGGAAAACCCCAGCTAGCAAAAACAGCTTCCCCAGCAAAGGGCCTAAAGTCTTTTGTTGGCCTCTCCCCAGGATACATGCACATAGCCTCCAAACGCAGTAGGAGATCAGAAACAAGAAACAAACAGCCCCCTCTCCCCCAAAACTTGACCCCCAGCGCCGCCTAGTGTCTGCCCTACAGCAAGACACCACAAAAGCAATAATCTGGGCAGTGAACATAAAGCCCTCATGTCAAAGAGGAAGATCCCAGCGGACAGGATGAATTCCTTAAAAACTAAAACTCCTCAGAAAGAACAAGAAATTAACCCAGAAGACAGTGTGTAACATCTGGAAGGGTCGAATTTAAGTGACGGAGAATTTAAAGCAGCCATTCTAAAGGCTGTGAGAGAAATGAAAACCTATTGGCAGAACACCATAGCTGAGATAAATAACATAAAAAAGGATATAAACAACATAAAAAAGGAACTCTGTGAACAAAAAGAACAATTTAACAAAGAAATTCAAAACATACGAGAAATAAATAATACCATAAAAGAAGTGAGAAATGAAATAACTGCCATAGGAAACAGGACCAACCAGATGGAGGAAAGAATTAGTGATATTGAATACCAGAACATGGAAACAGCTCAGAAAAAGGAAGAGAGGGAATATAGAACCAAAAGGATTGAAAGAACTCTGCAAGAAATATCCGACTCCATGAGACAAAACAACATCAGGATAATAGGAATAGAAGAAGGGGCAGAACAATCTACAGAGAGCATACTCAAACAAATCATAGATGAGAACTTTCCAAACCTATGGAAAGATCTGGAACCCCAAGTTCAAGAAGAAAA
>PVJL010011648.1:0-41485 GCA_004026885.1 Lyroderma lyra
CACACCCACACCCCCCCACACCCACACACACGCATGCACGTAAGGTACAGAGGCAACAAGTAACAGTTCAATGAGACTGAGACACGTCAGGCTCGGGCTGGTCCCGGTACCGCAGCTGGGATCGGGCAGGGCCCCAGGCCCCAGACACCCTGGTTGAGTCCCCAGCAGCAGGAGGTCTCAGCACGATCAAAGCGATTCGCTGGCAGTCGGAAGTGCCGTGCTTTTACCCCCTTCTCACGGGCCTCCCCCACTCCAGGTGGTGGGTGCAGGCGGGCTCTCGGCGGCAGGGTGCCCGCACAGGGACGCCCTTGCCCGTCGCCGGGCGCAGACACACCCGTACCGTGCATGTTCTAAGTGTGGCGTCACCCCGGGGAGTCACGGATGTCCATGGTCATAGCGCTCTGCACAATAAGAAAGTCAGATAAATGGACTGAAAGCGAATTGAAAATAGTTGGTGTTGACGTGTTGGTGGAAGTAAGCTAGAAAGACAGATAAAGGCAATAAAAGAGCCGAATATTTTAAATTGTGATTAGAAATGTGATGAAATTATGGTATAACAGAGTCATAGATAGGATCGTGGGAAGGAATGGATAAGGTAGAGTGCAGGACGGAATAACTGGGAGCGAGGGGGTCAGAGACGCGAGCTGCCACGCTATTGGAAGGACACATACGTGACTATGGACATGCCGCACGTTACGGTCATAGCAGCGCTGGGGGGCAGGGCGCTCAGCCTGAAGCTGAAACCTGCGAGGAACCTACATCGTAGACGCTGTAATGAGATACAAGAATCGCGGTTACCTCATTTTCGACTCAGCAGTGTCAGGGCTGTGGGAGACTAGAAAGTTCTCTTCTGAAACGGCTTCAGGGGAAGCAGTGCCATGAGAGGAAGGGGAGAGGGGTTTGGTGACAATTTACCTTGCGTTTCAGAAGATCTAGTGAGAGAGTTGGATTATACACAAATAGGAGAATTAGGGTTTGGGAAATGAAGAATCTGAACGTCTTGGGCTACATGCGTGACATGAACGAGCAAGAGGACATGACTCTGGTCTACAGGGACATAGACAGGTTGTGATGCAGCGAGTATGAGTGGCGGGTGGGGGAAGGGTGCTGCCGATGACAGAGGCCAGGGAGGCTCGCACTGGATCCGGGCAGCAGCAGGAAGGTCACAGGCCAAAGAACCACGGCCTTTAGTCCGGGAGCGAGCAGCAGCAGCCAGGGTGTCCGGAGCTCTCACCCAGCCCACAGCGCCCTCACAGAGCGTCCCGCCGCCGTCCCCAGGCAGGGGGACAGAAGCGGCAGGCGGCCGGGAGGGAGCTCCGAGGGCGCCTGAACAACAAAACGGTGCCACCTGGGAACGTGCCCGTCATGGTCACATAACAGGTGCACAGCTGCACGTCATTCTGGTGGAAGCTCGGTGACAGAGCCTGAGCCATTCCACTCTCCCCACAGCTAGGGTCTATGCGGTACGGAGAGATCCAGGCTTCCATTTGACTTAAACTTTGTGCGAGGAGATGTCGTGCTTTGCAGAGAGGTGGGCCCGGTCCTAGCATACGGGCTCCTTCTTGCTGCTGACGGACAGTGGCCTTCGGAGAGGGCTTTTACTCTGGACACACGCTCTCGGCCGTGGCCATCTATCTATTTAGAATGTGGAAAAATGGAAACGAGTTAAATTTAGGAAACTCTTATTTCCTGAAAACACAGCACTTCTTAATAGACTGTAGCAGAAGTACTAAGATTTCATTCTTGCTAACAAATGTTTTAAATGATACATTTACATACTATACATTTTTATGATACATTTAAATGATCACCCAGGTGATTACAATAGGAAAACAGGAAAAAATAGAGCGAGAACATGTAAGCTAAATATATGTTTTCTTACATATACTGTATTTTTTACTTTTTTTCCTATTGTAATAAACTGGACAGTCATTCAAACTTACCATACAATTGATTGTATATATTGATTTTTCCACGTCCTGACCTGAGATTTTTCTTCTACGTCTAGAACCTCACCCAATGTCATTAATTCCTGAGTACTTTCCTGAGAGAAAAATCATCGTCTTTCCTGCTTGGTCTATGACTTCTGATTCCCCACGTGTTAGTTCCTGTGTTGGAGGTGTTGCTCCTCAGTGCTGGCCATCAGGTGTCCTTATTTTCTAGGTGAGATTCCTGTCAGACTGCCTGCAGGGTGCTGTGCACAGCCAGCTTGCAGGTAACGACCCGGCGGCAGGTGGTGGAGCTGTTGGTCTGTTGCCCAGGAGCGTGGCTGCGAGGTGGGGGAGACACTAGGCCCAGCACATTAGAAGCACCTCTTCTGGTTGTGAGCACCCCATTTCTCCCAGGGTGTAGCCAGCTGCCTTGGGTATTATGCTATCACTTCAACCAAAATTTCTTAACCCTGTGCCTTCGGCTGTATATGCTTCTATGGCTATTGCCTGGCACAAGCTAGCCATGTACAGGAGGACATTTCCTGACACCTCTGCAGAGGTAATCAAACGAGTGACACCCTTGCGGCCACTGCCTCGCCTCCTGTCCTTTCTGCGTGTTCTCTCCACGAGCCCTTTCTTCCAGAAGTGGGCCTTGGCACGTCTTTTAAGCTGCGGATATTTTATTCAAGGCCATCCTCTCTGTTTTCTATGTTTGAAGGATTATGCATATTTCATGTGACACTAAAATTTTCCTTTCTGATATTCCGGTGAAATATGTACTTCGAAAATTGTATGTATTTCTAGAAATTTGGTGTTGGGTAGGCAGTTTTAACAAGTGCTTGTTTAGTCTTTCACCAGAACATGAGATTGTTTTTTGAGAAAATGGTAGGGACTTTTGTGAAGCTAAGGAAAGGGAACATTTTATATAGAGGAAGAAATGCTGCAACTAATGTGCACAATTTGAGCTGTCCTTCATATAGATTTGGGGAAGTTTCTGGAATAACTAGATTTACTCAGCCCCCATTAATCTCTAGCAATGTTTCTTATAGTATAAATTAGCAGTATTTTACTTTTTTACAGGTATTTATTAAATAAATGTGAGATAGATAAGAAAGAAGGCATTTGTGACCATTTTCAGTCACTATTCTATAAATTGCTGAGATAACATGACATTAAAAAATAGCTGAGGTCTTTGTTTGAAGTAGCTATGTTTGAAATATATTTAATAGAAGGACAAAATCTTACATTATAGATTCAATTCTTGGTTTCTGGAGTACAGAGGAGTAATGAAAAACAATTAGGTTGCTCATCTGTGTGAAGCATTATATGTCATATTAATCTAAGAAAATAATTTCACTACATAAATAGCCTCCTTGAAAGAATACTTCTAGGGCCTGTTACAATTCCAGGAACAACAACAGTAACAAAGTCAGTCAGAGAAGCAAACATATTTAAGGAGCAGTCCCTTAAATACAGTTTTTTAAAGCAGCCCCTTTCCATAAGATAGAGCAGATTTGGCAAAAGTATATTTCGGATGTTTACTCACTAATTTACAGTGTTCTTAGAACTCCAGACCCCTTATAGCCTGACCTCATATCCCAATAAAGGTAATAAATGCTATGTTGACGAAGTCAACCCAGGAAGTGCAGTTGGGGAGATCAAAATAAAGGGCAGAAGTTCAAAGTCAGAAGAAAAAGAAGGGAAGAAAAAGAGAAAAAAAATCTATCGAGTCCACATTTTGTGACCATGGTGCTTGCACATATTACCTCATATATTTCATGAAGCTTCTCTCAATAGCAGATACAACAGTGATGAGTTTGTCTGAATCCATCTCTCTGATTTGGCAGACCATTTTTCAACGTTGATGACAGCTTTTACTATATGAAGAGAATGTATAGGGACATTTGAAAGATTCTATGACAGTAAGAAAATTTGTTTATTTTAAAAACTATCTACGTCTTGAGATGGTTGGCTCAAGAGGACAGAAGAATTCTCGTAGGGAGAATATATCTTTTGCCTCTGACAAAGATTAATGGGTCTATTTATTTAACAAAGGCATGGTTTTGAGAACAGAGTATCATTTTTTTTCAAAAATTAAGCAAATATAAAAGTTAAAGTAACTTACAAAATGCCGTTGCATGAATGTTAGAGGTGGCTATTGGTGTAAGGAATGAGAAGAGGCTAAAAAGGAGAAGTTCCCAGAAATGTGATGGGGACCAGGGCTCTAGAAAGACTTAGCCAGTGAAAACCTATGTTGAATTGGGAGACGTATTATATAGAATATGTTATCGAATATTCAACTTTCTCTTGTTGATGCATTTTTTTTCTTTTTTCGTGATTACTCCTAGGAGCACATGCCAGACTCTTGTCAATCTTTTTTTTTCTCTTTTTCTTTCATTCATAATAACTACATTTTCCAGCTTTGATTGGACTTAAGTTGGGCAATATCACTGGTGTTTTAGTGGGTGAAAGTGAGATATTCCACTTCTTATCTTGGCTGTAAAGTGTTTAATGTCACCCTGCGTGCTTGCTTTGCTCTTTGGACAGCTGAGGGCAGAGCGTCCCTAGAATGGCATGAAGGATGACATAGGGACAATGCTCTGGTGCATTGCAGCCACGAGGTAAGTATAACTTGGCTCTCAGAGTTATTCCTTAGTCGACAGCCACCCAGAAGACTCACTCAACTCATATAATTGTGAAGAGAGCTGAGGCTTACTGTGTAAAATCACTGAGATTTGGGGGGCATAGTAACATTTAGAATTAGCATCATAATAGTTGTAAAACATTTGTCATTATCACAAGTGTTCAGTAAAACATTTTATACTCAAAATCCTTATTTCACTGGTAATTTGAAGGAGTGGCAAAAAAAGTTAGTGGCCTGGAAATTCTACGCAGTTAGCATCAAGAACAAAACAGGGATCTGAGTCATGCTGGGAAGGATGAGAAGAAGCCAGAGAGCAGAAATAAAAACAAATAAAAAATAAAACAAAACAGAAACCTGGGGCCCATAATAACACAGAGAAAGAGAACAACCTCGTTTTCTCAAATGTATTGAAAGAAGATAATTTTTGGAGGACAATGGTGAGTGGAGGCAGGGAAGAATATGCATTTCTCCTTTTATATGAGATTAGGAGTCGATCTATTTTACATGAGTTTTAAATTGAAGTGCCATCCAGGAATTCCTGAGACATGATGCCTGTTAGGTGGGCAGAAGCTTCACAATAACTTTGCCCCAGTTTTGGGATCTTCATGTAAGGTGGGTTGCATGATGCAACATCTTGTTTTTGTTTTCCAATCTCTAGGATGTGTTCATTCTAACATGCCACACTCCATTTGACATGCAGACGTTTTACTAAGACGGCAGACTCCTGAAATTTCTTTAGGGTTTACCTTTTGTGCAAGGCATGTGGAATACCATTAGCTTCCTGCTTATATGGTCTTGGCATCAGGATACCATCTGTATTGGGCCATATTGATGTGCTATGAAATGATAGATGTTCACGGTGTTGGCAGAATGAATGATATTAAAGCATCAGAGATCTAACAGGCCAGAAGATATAGAAATATATATTGTTAACTCATATAGGAGAAAGCAAACATCTTTTGATGTTCTGGCTTTGGAACAAAGAAAATACAAACTGTTAGAGGAATAAAAGGCCACCTTTTAGTCTTCGGGCTGCAACAGGGTAGTTATTGTTGAAAGTTTTTCATCTTTTCAGACTGCTCCCTTTCTGTCCTTTGGTTTGAGAGAATACTTGTTTTCCAACTTTCATTGGTATTTCTGTCTTACTAGCTTCACCAGCATCCAATCTGGAGTATTTGAGGCAAAAGAAAACCACTATTGTGATAGTTCTCAGATACCAAGGTGCCTGCCTGGTTTGCTTTCTTCTCTACCTTTCCGAGTCTTTTTTTGTTTGTTGTATATATATAGTATCTAGGGTTTTAGTGGGAGGAATATGGGGAAAATATTCTGTTTTCTCCATCATCTCAGAAACTGAAATGTTATATTTTTGTTTTTCTATCATTTAACATGACCATCTGGCTTCAAAGAGTTAAGTTAGAAATTCTGCTCTATTCATTTTTCTTGTTTTTAATATTTACCAAATCCTTATTTAAAGGGAAACCATTCTATACATATTGTTTGCTAGCTCACTTAGACTTCCCAAATGAGGAAAACCAAGTCACAGAGAACTAACTTGCCCTAGCTCACTCAACTAATAAACATCAGAAGCAGGATGCAAAACTAGAAAATTTGGCTCCCGAGCCCTTTAAATCACTTTTAAATCACTTCTCTCATCATGAGATGGATTACTATTGGTCTAGCAAGGGCCAGGTGCCTGCCTTGGACTGATAACTGTTGCTTGAAAAGTAGCATCTGTTAAAAGGAAAAGAGAAGGAAGAGTTGCTAGGAAACCAAACACGAGAAACAGCACCAAGGTTTCATGTCTAACTGGTGCCATGAATGAATCACAAACTTTGGTATTCTTAGTCCATAATTCAGATGTACACTAATGCCTTCTGCATTCCTCATTGAACATCTTTCTCTCATAATTTTCTGTCCTTTATTTAATTTTCTTATTAATTTTTCAGTACATTCACTTCTAACACAAAATTTGTAAAAGTTATCTGTATATGTTTGACATTACTAAACTGTTTTGTGCTGAAAATAGTTATTATTCTACCCTATTATTTTCTTTAAAGATTTTTGGTTCAATTTGCAAAGCTAAAGAGCAATGGAGAGAACAGGTGAACATTTAAAAGTCCACTTTGAGTTTCACCAATGATGAGAATTTTCTGTTACAGCTACATGTGTGTGGAACTATTGTCACTACAGTTGTCTCATAACACTCCTAAGGAAAAATTTCCAAGACCCCAGTGAATGCCAGAAACTAGATAGTTCCAAAACCTACAGATACTATAATTTTTCTTATACACACATGCTTATGATAAAGTTTAATTTATACATTAGGAACAGTAAGAGATTAACAACTTACAATAAAGTAGAATAATTAAGTTGAGAACATTCACGTTTTCACTTCATGGAAGCACCTCATGGCTTCTCTTCGGTATATCTGAATTGCCAATCACACTACTCTGGTGCTTTGGGGCCACTATTACACAAAATGAGGGTTCCTTGAGCACAAGCACTGTGATACTTTAACAGGCAATCTGATAACCAAGAAGGCCATGAAGTGACTAATGGGTGGGTGGTATACAGTGTGGATATACCAGACAAAGGGGTGTCTCACATCCAAAGAGAAACAGACTGGGATGGCCCCACATCTCATTACACTACTCAGAATGACATTCAATTTAAAACATGAATTGTTTATTTTTGGAATTTTTTATTGAATATTTTCAAACTGAAACCATGGAAAATGAAAGTGCAGATAAGGTAGGCTACCACAGTCCATTATTATGTCTTAGGTATGACACAGTATTATTTGTAACAAAAGCTAATAGTTTATTCTCTGAATTTAATTATATAAGTTTAATTTTGTCCAAATCCTTTGTGGCCATTTTTAAATAATAATGCTTAAATTGGCTTTATTATTTCCTTAAAGACACAACATCACTCACTCATGCCTTAAATTGAGTACTACTATATCTGTGTTATGGTCCAGGATAAAGAAAAAAAAGGTTTATTTTCTTCACTACTTTCATGTACATGTATGAAGTAAAATAATTGGTATAGTGTTAACTTGCCATAAGGAAATATTCACATATGTATATATGCATATATATTCGTGTGTGTGTGTGTGTGTGTGTACACACAAGTATATTGGTTTACATGCATATTTACATATGTGTATATATATGTATATATTTATATATCAAATGTATTCTTTGGATATACATATCTAAGACTCAATGATTATATGAATATATACATATATAATACACACAAACACACACACACACACACTCACACACACACACACACACATATACATATACACACAATATACAGGGGGTATCCAGAAAAATTCCAGCCATAAATGCTTCTATTTTTCCCATTACATGGCTGGATACTTTCTGGACAGCCTTGTATATAATTTATAAATATTACTAGATATAGATCCACATATGAATCTAGATACAGATATATATGTGAAATAAATACTTGAAACAGTGTTAGCTTGTGCATATGTATCCAAGAAACAGAATTGAGAGGTTCCATCTTCTGTCCATTGGGGAGATTTTATACATATATAAAATGATATTTGCTTATAATTACATAAATATGTATGTACTTTGTGTGTATGTGACAATAAATAAGAATAGAAATAGTTTTAATGCCATGAGGGCACACACTACACATATATATATTTGCGTGCATGTGGGTGTGTGTAACCACAGATCAAAGGAATTTTTTATTGTCTTCTAAACTTGGCTTAGAGAAAATAAGCTGGATGCTTCTAACAAATTTATGCATGATCATGATTTATGACATACCTTAAAAAAAAACCTTTGCATTTTTCTTCCCACCTTATGTGCCTGCTTTTATTTTTTAGTTTGAAACACTGTTAGATCTACACGTGGTTTCCTGGACGGAGAACTTGTGTGTGACGGGTAATGACCGGCATGTGAATGAGTGTGGTGTGTGCGAGTGAAAACAAAGGACATCTAATGGAGTCTTAAATAATGACGGCCCATGTTGCTTACACCACTAAAAATCTAGAGTAAGCACTTCCAGATTTCACGCAATTGCTCAAAAATATTGTTAAGGACCCAGAGATTTTTTTGTCTTCCCCAAATGCAGCACGTTCTCTAGCATCGCGGCTTTTCAGCATCATTTAAGCTACATGACTTCCACAGCTCCCGAAGGAATGCCTTTATGCCAGCATCCCACGCTGAAAGGAAGTGAACAGGGAGAGAACATGAAGTCTGATTTTTATCAGTTAAAAAAAGTGTCCCCTATATGTCCTCAAGCACTTTTTCCCTTACATTTGAAATGGACCATTGCTTTTGACAATATTTAATTCTCTTAGATGAGTAAGTGTATCGTTTCTAAAACATGAGTAAGACTGTTTAAGGCGTTTTCATCATACCAGTAAGCAGAGATATGTAACCAGTAAGCAGAGATTGCTGCACATAGGCAAAATACAATCCCTGTCACTGGGGCATTTTACTTTGGTTTGTAAACCTTTCTATTCCACGGCTTCTGGAACAGTGTGCCTGGACGTATACGTGAAGGCTTTCCAGGTTATTGCTCATGTGACCACACATCTAGCTAGAAGTGGGTCCCAGAGCCATTTCAAGTGGCCAGGGGTATTGGGAAAGTATAGGTCTGTCAAAGAAAACTCCCTTTCTGTGACTCACTTACATACGAGGGCTGTCCAGAAAAAGTCCGGTCATAAATGCCTCTATTTTTCATATAACGTGGCTGGGTACTTTCCAGACAGTCCTTGTATCATCAAGGCCTATCCTTTGCAGTTGGTCACCATGTTACAGAGTAAAATTGGGGTTCTATTAGCAAGAAATTAGAGTGTAAAATGATTTCTGGTAGTCAATATTAATTACTATCTGACATAGAATTATTCTCTTCACTTATAAGCTTGTGCTTCATTTTCAAGTTAACGTATTTTCTGGATAGAATGAATGGAGAAAATAAATAATAATCTCATGTGTTTGTAGATGAGAAAACATGATCATGGAGATATATAAATAATGGAAGTCACATTATAGTTATTACCAAATTTAAAAAAATACTTTAATTTGAGTTAGTGTTGATACTTTACATTTCATTTTATTTTCATAAAAGTTTCCTAAAACGTTAACATTTAAGAAAATTTCCTGAAATTATAATACCTTTATTAATCTTGAATGAGGTAGACATGATACAGATCCATGTAGAATAGATACAGGCATGTTCTCTGCCTCCATAGAATGCTGTTTACATAAGTTAGGAATTTTGAAAGAAAATATATAAAAGTATATTTATCAGGAGATGCCTGATTTGTACATAAGGTCTGAAGTTTAAAATAGGGGTAAAAATAGTGTACAGCTTTATTTAAAGAACTGAATATGAGTTCATATATTAATACATAAAATGCCTAGGACAGCACCTACCTTATATTAGGAATTAAATAAATGTATAGTTACATTATTAATACTATTGTTGGTATTAATGAATTTCCATGTCATGAGAACAATGAAATTTATAAAGAAGTACAGGTTTACTTTAGAATAAGAAGTCTCAAAACTTAGAGCACATTTAGTAGCCACTTAGAAAAATTCACTTTAGCATTCCTTTCAAGTAATGTACCTTGTGCATTTAATATACTATTAATTTGCAAAGTTGATGAGCAAGAGCAAGTGATTTGGGGAGTAAAATTGTAAAAGAAATGTGTGGACATTAAGCAATTGTGCTGAGAGATTAAAGCAATTATAGAAAAAAATTCAAGCTGAAAGTGCCATTGAAGAGCATTTTTTAAACCTTTATTATTCAGATGACTCATCTAAAATGGATAACTGCTCTTACTGATTATTGCTTAACATTGTTTAATTTCTTTAAATGACTTAATCACTGAAAACCTCACAGAAAAGTTTGGATTTCAGGTAATTATTGAAGGAGAAAGAAAAGTTGCTTGGCAGTAGATCTCAGTTTGAAATTAGGAATAAAATTAGAACAGTAAAACACGCACCATGAAATTTCTCTCAAGGTTAATGATAATTCAGTTTTAGAAACAATATATTCAGACATGGTTGGCTCTTCACAAGACTAAAGTACATTCAGTTTATCTTTTTGATGCCTCCAGTCATTACTTACCACCCTTTGTTTTACTTTGTGAAAACTCACACCCTCTCCCCCTTCCCTTCCTTTCTGTTACTAGGATCAGCCTTCCATGGTGACCAGCTCTGAAAATACGTGCACTGACCAATTTGTTATCCAAGAGCATTTGCATTTCACATCGAAATTCCATAGTAGAATTGAAGTCTATATGTTTCTCAAGTGTATTTTAAGAAGGAAAATTTTGTTTTTCTTTTTGTTTTGTATTGATTTATTTTGTTTTGCTTTTTAAGAGGAGAAAGAAGAAACAGAGAGGTGGAGTGACCTTGCAGGGCTTTGAAATGAAAAGCTTTTTAAGTAGGGTGACCATATGTCCTAGTTTTCCAGAAAAGTCCTGATTTACCTTCATTGTTCTAGCATAATTATTCATTGTGTCCCAGTTCATATTTAAAAAGTGTCATGGTTTGGAGGATAAATTATATAGCCAACTAATTAGAGAAATATATTTACTTATTTTAACTAATTAATAAATCATTGAGACAAAAAATTAAAATCATTTTATATTTTGATATTTTTAAATATTATGTAATTAAGTAGTAAATATATTTGCAAAGGTAATGTTTCAGTTAATGTATAATATTTATTCTTTTTTGGCTTGTTCGTAGACTTCCTTCTCTCTGACATCCTATTCCCATATAGCAAGACCTCTGTAAGAAAACTCTCCTGATTTCTCTGCCAAGAGAAGTGCATCACCCAATTTGTGGATTTTTCCTTGATCTATATATTTTATACACATAAGCTTAATTTTATTTAAATTATGGCATTATGTGTGAGATATATGGATATATCAGATAAGATCAAAGCTATAGTAACAAAAATTAAATATACCAATTTTAAGGTTTTAACTCAACAGAGGTTTGTTTTCCATTCAAGAAAAGGTTGAAGCAGTTTGGGAAACTCTTTAGGATAGCTCCTTGTAAGTGTCAATTCAATAATCTTATCTGTCTCTATCTTGTGCCTCCACAATCTTACCGTGAGTAGTCTAGAATTGCTTCAGGGCAGGAGGAGAGAACACGGAACCTTTTAAAGGGTCTTTCCATTGCTTAGCCCAGAAGTTACACTTGTTACTTCCATCCATGGTCCACCCAGTGGTCAGAACCAGTCACAATTTTTATTATCAAACTATTTTGTTGGGTTTTAGTTGTGTGTGTTTTTTTCCAAAAAGGAATAGCCAGTCTCAGAGCCTTAAATTTGTTTAGTTAACTGGTTTATTCAATTAATTCTTCTCTTACACATAGCTTTTCATAAATATTTCAATGAAATTGAAAATATGATCTATGTAAAAAAATTTTATTAGGTTGATGCAAATGTTAATTGTGGGTTTTACATGGTTGAAATTTGTCATTTGATATTGGAATATATTCTTAAGTAAATGTGGTTATGCTATACATCATTTTAATGTGCATTTCTTGCTTTATGTTTCTTTGCTAATGACTTATTACTTGCTATTTATTTTATACTTATTTTAGACTATGGAAATAATGTTAGACAAAAAGCAAATTCGAGTGATTTTCTTGTTTGAGTTCAAAATGGGTCATAAAGTAGTGGAGACAAGTCACAACATCAACAACACATATGGCCCAGTAACTGCTAACAAACATACAGTGCAGGGGTGGTTCAAGAAGCTTTGCAACGGAGACAAGAGCCTTGAAAATGAGGAGCGTTGTGGCCAGCCAAAGGGAATTGACAACAACCAACTGAGAGCAATCATCAAAGCTGATGCTCTTACAACTACATGAGAAGTTGCCAAAGAACTCGAAGTCAACCATTCTACAGTTCTTCAGCATTTGAAGAAACTGGGAAAAGTAAAAAAGCGCAGTAAATGGGTGCCTCATAAGCTGATCGGAAATACAAAAAATATTGTTTTGAGGTGTCATCTTCTCTTATCCTATGCAACAAAAACAAACCATTTCTTGATTGGATTGTGATGTGTGATGAAAAGTAAATTTTATATGACAACTGGCATTGATCATCTCAGTGGTTAGACTGAGAAAAAGCTCCAAAGTACTTCCCAAAGCCAACTTGCACCAAAAGAAAAAGAAAGGTCATGGTCACTGTGTGTTGGTCTGCTGCTGGTCTGATCCACCACATCTTTATGAATCTTGGTGAAACCATTACATCTGAGAAATATGCTCAGTAAATTGGTGAGATGCACCAAAAACTGCAATGCTTGCAACCAGCATTGGTCAACAGAAAGGGCTCAATTCTTCTCCACATTGCCCTATCGCACAGCGTACAACCAACACTTCAAAAGTTAAACAAATTGAGCTACTAAGTTTTGCCTCATCTGCTGTATTCATTTGACCTCTTGTCAACCATACTACTTCTTCAAACATCTTGACAACTTTTTACAGGGAAAACGCTTCCACAACCAGCAGGATGCAGAAAATGCTTTCCCAAAGTTGGTTGTACCCCAAGCACAGATTTTTACTCTACAGGAATAAACAAACATTTTTAATTGGCAAAATAGTGTTGATTGTAATGGTTCCTATTTTAATTAATAAAGAGGTGTTTGAGCCTAGTTATAGTGATTTAAAATTCATGATCAGAAACCACAATAACGTTTGCATCAACCTATAATACAAACCTACGTAAGTTCTTTCTCAATCTTGGTTCAAATTTGTTATCTATTTTAATCTTTACTAAGGATATTTTTAGATGTACTTCTTTGGATTTTTGTCTTTCAAATATTTTAAGAACCTCTCCAGGAGATAGAAAAATAACATATATAACTATGTCTTCATATTTGATAATAAAAGATTTTGGATAGTGCAATAATACGAATCTTACATTTAGTAAGTGCTTTCTTTAGAGTGATTATTGGCCTACTGGGCTAAGACCTTAAAATTAATTATTTTAGACAACATAACCACACAACATAGATGATATACCTCCTTTATTTTATATTAAAGAACCTAATTCTTAAGGAGATTATGTAATTTGATAAAAGAAATGCAGCCAAAGGCAAAAACAGGATTGTAGTGAAATATCATCACCTCAAAGTTATTCCTCTTAAACCCTACTTATAAGAATTTATACTGTGTAGACCCATTGGACCAAACACAGTGCTCAGTGCCTGCTGAGTGCTTAGTAAATGGAGTTTGGTTTACTAGAACTGAGGAACTCATATACACCAGTAAGTACAATATTGAACCCAGAGCTTAGCAATATTTTGGCTATCTTTTAAATTATATTAAAAATCAATAACAAGTTGGTAAAAGTCTTTGGAATGAAAATAATTGTATAAATAGGAGCTAATATTCTTCTGTGTTCTCTAATGTCCTTCCTGTAACAGTCAAGGGAATAATTGCTTTTACAGAGTTTCTTTCTAAGGCTTTTTTCTGCCTATAGACAGGCATCAACAGATGATTCTCTGCAGGCATTTGCCTGGAGGAAGCTATTGAATGTCATTGCAAATCAGGGCAGTTTCCTCAACTGTAGAAAGTTACTGGCAGGGTCCTTGCAGGCATAGGTATATTTTAAGACAGTAGAACTGCACATTATGTCAATAAGTTTATATCACCAAATAACTATTTTTTGACCTTGATATCAATTGCTTTATAATTTCTTTATAATACACTTTATTTTAAAGCATATCACTAGGAAACTAAAACTGTCGGTAATTGTGGATGTGGTTTAAAACATACTTCCAAAATGTTTTAGATACAACTTTCAAGTTGCTTGTATTATTTTTTTGTAATGTAAGACAGTTGACATTATGCATAATAATTATAGTTTAACGTTATGCTAAGTGTTTAAATGATAAATGTAGACAACCTTTTTGTAAGATTACATTTTATAAGTGAGTTTTGATGAAAAGAAAATCCCAGAAACAGGATTCTAGACTGGCATTATCATTTGCATATTTTATCTGTTACTTTTTGGTCTTCAAAAGAAATGGCATAAATATCTAATGACTTGAGACACAGCCATCTACCATTCTGAAGAATGTTCCTCTCTTCATAAGTAAAGTGTTGTGCTAATTAACTGTTAAAATTTGGGTAGGATGTTGGGAAATGAAAGGATAATATGTTATGGTGAAAAAAATATACAACAATTTTCTATTTGGATGCATTTATTTTACTATTCCTAGTGGGACAAAAATTGATGAAGTTATTATGCAAAGAAGAAACAATGTCACCTTATAAATTGAAATCTGGAATAGGAATCTATGAAACACAGCAGTCACACTAGAATACACTTTACAATTTTTGAAGAAAATCAATTTCCATGCCAAATAAACAGCATCAGAAATTATATACGTACCATCAACTATGGTAGACATATTTAAATTTAAACCTAAAATTTCAGTTAAAAATTGTGTCTTATTAGCTATTAGGCTTAAGTCTCTTCATGTTAAATAGTTATCAAGAAATAGAAAGAATAAATGTTATAATTTTGCAAACTAAGACAGGCCAAAAACTCATTCCTAGAACATGTCAACTATTTTGGCTAATGGCATTGTACATATTTGAAAGAGGTCATGAGACACAGACAAGGTGAATATAAGACACGTATTCGTCTATTTCTCTGGAGTCATAGAAGGATGCACAAAATATGATCGAATCTCAGGCACTGAGACATAATAAGAAAAGAATAAATCACCAGGATGACTCAATACAATCCAGTGAGTTCATGATGTCTAGATTTCACAGGCAAGGATCCTTTGATGAAACTAGAATATTTTACAGAAAAAAATCATGTTCTAGAAACTGCAAATATTTTTTATTACTTTTCAAATTATTACTGAACTACCTTGTTATTACAATAAAGACAACTCACACGACTTGAATTTTGTCAAATGTTGAAGGTTATGTCAGAAGGTGTATGCACAAATCAGCTTTCTAGATACCAATAAGTAAGAGGATTCATCCAGTAGCTCTATGGGCAATAAGTACTGCAAAGACAGCCTCCATAGTCTGGTTGTCAAAGATCATGTCTGGATATATGAAGTCTAATAATTAAGTTCATGAACTCATCCTTAAAAAAAGTGCTACATACCTCATTGCTGAATATCACTACGGTCGCCTTCAAAATACTCCCCTTGGAAAGCTGCACACTGATGCCAGCACCTAGTCCACCTTTCCATGCAAATTTGGAACTCTTTTTTCTGAAATGGCTATCAAAGCTATCATCAAATTACCTTTGATGTCCTAAATGTCATTAAAATGTCTTCCTTTCAATATTTACTTTATCTTAGGGTAAAGAAAAAAGTCATTGGGGGTCAGATCAGGTGAGTAGGAAAGGTTTTCCAATACAGTTATGTGTTTACTGGCTAAAATTTTTCTCACAAACAGCGCCTTTTGAGCTGGTACATTGTCATGATGCAAGAGCCATGAGTTGTAGGAGAAAATTTCAGGTCATTGTCACCTAACTTTTTCATGCAGCCTTTTCAGCACTTCCAAATAGTAAACTTGGTTGACTGGCCAGTTAGCATGAATTCATAATGAACAATTCCTCTGATATAAAAAAATGGTTACCAACATTGTTTTGACTCTTGGTTTGAATTGATGGAACATTTTTGGTTGTGGAGAATTGACTGACTTCCATTGTGCACTTAGACAATTTGTTTCAGGGTTATATTGGTACACCCAAATTTCATCACAAGTGATAGCACAGCCCAAAACATCATCTTGCCTTTCAAAAAGGCCTTGGCCAACTTTGACTTTCCTTTGTTTTTGTTCATCATTGCTCTTCTTTGGGACCATATTTACATAAACCTTTCTCATGCCAAGAATTTTATTTTATTTATTCTATTATTATTATTATTATTATTATTATTATTATTATTGTGATTCCCTGGCTGGGAATCAAACCTGGGCAGTGGCATTGAGAGTGCCGAAGCGTAGCCACTACACCACCAGGGAATGCTCATGACAAGATTTTAAGTTAAGATTTTCCTAACTGTCTCTATACCAATGTTTACTTGGTCTGCTATGCTTCTCACAATTAGCGAAAGATTTTGGTGCACAATTTGATGAATCAATGCAATGTTTCCATCAGTTCTGCTTGCTACTGGCCACCCTGACCTTTCTTCATCAATGATGCTTTCTCTCACCTTAGAAAAATGTTTAATCCATTTGTTCACTGTTGTTTTTTATTCATGGCATTATCCCCATAAACTTAGACAAACATGTCTCTGATTTCACTTCCACTCTTGCCAAGTTTAACAAGAAATTTAATGTTTGTTTGTTGCTCTAATTCAAGCTCCAACATTCTCATGACGGCACATAAAAACATGCAGCAGCAATAATGAACGCCACTCAGCAAGACACTGCCATGTGTCAACATGAACACAGCTGTGAGACACAGATATACCAAGGTTACGAAACCCTACTGAGTTGTTTGTACAGGTCTGCCAAGTAAGTGCACAGTGACAAGTTTATGAACTTAATTGTTAGTCCTCGTATCTCTCTTTACTCAGGAATGAAAAAAATTAAAATCAATATGTGACACATAGAAATATTTTTTATAGTAAAGAACATACTGAGTCATACTAAAACCCCCTCCAAAAAATATACCTCTGAAATGCTATAACAAATATACAAAGGCTGTTCAGAAAGTATCGAGCCATGTAATATGAAAAATAGAGGCATTTATGGCTGGATTTTTCCCAAATAGCCCCCATATGTGAATTTTAAAATAATTGCTTAGAAGCATTGAAAGACCTCTTCCCTATGAACAGAAACAGAATCTTATCAGAAAATGAAGGATTGACACCAAGTATGAGTTTATTGATATATAAGAGATCAGAAAATTAATTTTGTGAACTCATCCTAGAAAAAGTGCTACACCTCATGGCTGAATATCACAATGGTCACCTTTGATGTACCCCTCTTGGGAAATTATGCACCAACACCAGCACCTAGTCCACCCTTCAAAGCTATTTTGGAGCTCCTTTAGTGTAATAGCCATCAGAGCTGTCCTCGTACCCAAAATCTGACAATTAAGTTTGTGAACTTGCCACCATGTGCTTATGTTGGCAGCGATAGAGAAATAGTTTAATAAATTAAATAATTGATTACGTTTTTGGTTGAGTAAATTGTGACATACTGATATAACATCTCCTGCAGTCATATCTAAAGACATGGAAAAGCCCTCCTGTTACAATTTAATGAATACCAAATAAATGACACTACTGTGGTTTTTCTTAGAATCTCAATAATTATTTCTCCATTTATATTATATATACAATGCATTCTGTGCATCTAATTGTACTATATTGTACGTAAAATGTGAAAATTAATTCTATCTCAATTTCTCTCTCCTCTCTCTCTCTCTCACTCACTCTTTTTAAAAATGATTGCATCTGGTTATTGGATTGCACATGATTTTTAGTTCTCTTATACACTCTTCTGCATTTTACATCTTGCACAATGAAGATAAAACATTTTATTGTTCAATAAAAGAGTTGAATAGAAGTACCCATAAACTTTTCCTGAAACCTACTGAAATACCATCACCAACTCTCACAATTTAAATCATGGCATTTTCATGACTGTCTCAAATGAGGGAGTCAGAAAGTAGAGTGTGGCAGCTGAGGGTTGGATGTCACTACTCTTTCCTTTGCTAAAAACCTCTTCCTTCATAGCTGTTCACTGTTTATAAATGACAGCACAAAGGAATAATTGGGAAGAGTTCCCTGATACAAAGAAAAAGGTAACACAAATCTCTAAAAGTCTTCTGCTGGAGATTTATTTTTAGAGATTTTAGGTGGGCAGAACAGCCCTTCAGAAAAGACTTGAGCTACCAAGTGTGCTTTGTCTCCATTTGTTTTTGAGAAAGGCTGCACTAACCACCACCCAAGAAACAAACCAAAAGGCACATAATATACAGCATTTTATACTTTTACTCTGCAAGAATTTTAGTTTTGAAATACTACACCTGGCCATTGTCCTGAAAGGATGGAGAATTGGAAACACCATTTTTGGGGAAAATGCTTCTCAGGACCCAGAAGTGCCTGATTCAGGCAAAGATTGTCTGGGGAATAGTGTCAAGCCTTAATCTACATTTATTTTTTCGTCATAACCCATCTACTCTCTTCTTCCTCTCCTGTCACCTCTTATGATATGATATGCTTGTGGTAGCTACTATTATAAGGTGTCCCTAAATAGGATTGAACATGACAGACTTGTGAAGCAAACCTATCCAGAGTAAGAAAACTATTTCTAGAACATTTATTCTATATGGGCAGATCTTTTTTACATCTTTAATATATTAATTTACTTTATCTTCATAAGCACCTTGTGCTACACTGTTAACACCTCCTTTGCTATCAGATAAAGATACGAAGGCAAATATCTCACCTAGGTTACACAGCCAATAAATGATGAACTAAGATAAAGACCAGGGAGTCTAGTTCTTAGCCTCCACAATAAATTTCTTGACTGTTTTTTTTTGCACTGATCTATTGAGCTCCTCTGTGAAAAACTACTTTTACTGTGAGGAGTGGGGCTTTTCTTTAAAAATGAATGTAAAGTCCTACTGTAAATGAATGTGGGAAATGGTTTTTTCATGAGGAAAAAAAGAAGTGACTTGAGACTGGAAGAGAAGCTGTTTCTTCCCTTTTTAAGTTTTTATTCTGGAGAACGGGGAATTTTAGAGTAGATTTGGTGGCGAAGGTGGGTTCAGGTCACACCGTCAGCAGGGAACCAGCAGGCCTCACCGTGAGCTGACCAGATGTCCCGTTTGAAATGGGGCAGAAAAGGAGACTTGAATTTAGTGGCCTCCCTGGGTTAAATTTGAGGTGTCAGTAGGCTGACCGTACATACCATTTGAAAGGGGACAGTACTGTTGTTTTCTATGTTATTTTAACACAGTGTATCTGGTCAGCCTACCCCACAGATAGGTTTTCCTTGGTTTGGTAATGCTGTTTGTAATTGCAGTAACGGCAGTGCTTTTCATCAGTTGTCTGAAAAAGCAGTGACTCCAGGAAGGTAAACATTCGGCTCCACTTCCAAACAGGCAGCTGAGTTCAGACCCACTGGCACAAAGTGAGGAAAATTCTTTCTGACGTTTTGGATGTAAGGAAATTATTATGCCTTAACTGAGGTCTAGGAGGACAATAGATTCTGGGCACGCTATTCGAGTTGTCCCATTATTCCCATTACTCCTGCTGCTGCCCACAGTTGCTCTGCCTTGGGAAAATGGTTTTGTGTAAATTCTAAGCGTTATTTTCTACGCTAAGTCTCTTCATGGTCTCTTCATGGTCCAGAACACTTTGCTTTGCTTTTTCACAGACTTGACTTCATATTGAAGGTTCACCCACTCTTGGGTGACGTAACAGGCCCCCGTGTGGGGGTCAATCAAGAAGCAGCCTGCATTACTGTTTGTGAAAGCAGCATGCCAGGGAACTGCTGGAGTTTTTGCCGGAAGCAGTTTTTCTCGTTCAGGTCCGACAGCAAAATATGACATTACTGATGGCTTCCTGGCTACTGAGTATGTCGCCTAGCCAGTGGGCTTTCCAGAGGCCAGCACCTATAAAATTGGCACAATGATCACATCTGAGAATAGTCTTTCCTGGCATAGCAAGACTAACTGTTCAATGGGTCAATATGAACATCCCAGAAGTTGTTCAGAATATGTGAGCAGAGAGATCTACCAGTAAATTAATGCCTTGGTCACTGGTTCACATGATTTGCATATCTTCATGTTGTGCGATTTTATCATAAGAACACAAGGTAGGGACATCTCTGAGGTGACAATGGCGGCTAGTCTAGACTTGTTTTGCACAATGGGTGTCCTTATTGCAAAGCTATTGATTTTATCTGAATCTTTATATAAGCCTCCTGTTGCTTTCAAGGGTCTGACTTCCCAAGTTTTCCAGCTGTGTCTGCGATCTCTCTTTAGGAGCTACTGACCGAAGAGTTTTACTTGCTAATTTCCACTGTTGAAATTACTTTCCTGATTTCCGCAAGTAGGGACCGTTTCTAAGGTGGGAATTGATGCTGTAAATGCCAGCAAACAGGCTTCTAACAGAGACCAAACATGGAGAAGAGTTTCCATAGGCTGGCAGTGCCCCGACCCACACAGATCCGCCCAAGAGCAAGACAAACCTTGAAGACAAGTTGGCTTGAGATCCCCAGGGATTGTTGATTGTTAGTATCCATATAAAATCGTCGGTTCAGCCCACTGTATTTTTCTCATTAATCTTTAGGCTATGGAATTCCACAAATAACATTTGATAGTGGCAAGTTAAGTATTAATTTGCTTTTACTTAAAGTGTGCCTTTTAGAATGGTACTCTCACAAGGGCTATCAGCAGGGACACCCAAGAGAAAGGGATTATTTCTCCTCCTCCTCTTCTTATTTTGTATTAAACAACCAGGCATTTCTAAAGTACTGCCTTGTTATTTGTAAAGCAATGGGCCTGGCACTTTCACACACGGATTGTCCCTTGACAAAAATTTTAAGGCAAGAATTACAATAAACATTCCAGTGGGACAGCACCTTCCTGAAAATCACACAATTAATGTCTCTATAAGAGATAGAGCTAAAACTTGAACCATAAAATTCTGACCCTAAACCTAGAAAATTTTATTTGTTTGCATGTTTTGTTATGCTTTGTTTGTATATACAGTATTCTCAAATATAAGAAATAGTTATAAATAATTCAAACAATATTAAAGTATTTAATTAAAAAGAAATGTTTTCTTCCTCCCAAACCCATGACACATGAGTAACTATACATAATGGTGAGACGTTTATACTTCCACCAAATTTCAATATATAGAAAACATAAGAATACTCACACACATAAGAATATTTACATGTAGTTTTTATTACTCAAAATTTGTGTTGTACTAAATATATTGATTTGTAATTTGCTTTGCTCACTTAATACCTAGAGACTGTCAACTTGTAGGTATATGAGGGCTATGCAGAACACTATCAGCTGTAAATGCCTCTAGTTTTATATTACATGGGTGGATACTTTTTGTCCTCATAATGCTATTTGACTTTCTGATGATTGCATAGTTTTCATTTAAGTAATACATACTTGTATGTTACTTATAATACATAAATGTGTGTGCATACTTATGTATACTTTTAAATAAAAAATAATAAAGGCTTATAAAGCAATAACATGAAACATAGGATTGCAAAATCAGACTCAAATCAAAAATCAAATTTTGCTAATGATTTATAAGGACACAGTAATGGTGGGACACAGATAAATTAGGGGAAATTTGAGACAGAAAACACATTTCTATTAGAACACATAGTAGCCCCGATGCAACAAATAGGCATGTTAGCAATGAGTCACTTTAATTTCTCTTCTAATACACAAATGTATTCTTCAGCTGAATTATTCCCTTTTTATTCTAACAAATGTGCTCTTTGATTCAATCATATTTTCATATTTTCAACTTAGTATTTCACTTTTTTTCTATTTTCTTTGTCTAGTATCATGCATGTTTATTAGGCTTATTTTAAATTCTTGTTCCCTCTCATCAAATGCTTACACTTCTGATGCAATCAAGCATACAGTTTGTTGTCTCTCATTTGACGCAGTAGTGCTCCTCAGATGCCTGCTTATTTTAACTTCTGAGATTTCCCCCCAACTTGTTCTGTTCTTACCTACCACTCTGTCATACGAGACACAAATTGACAAGGCCAGGCCCAGCTGTGACAGTTCTAATTAGCTCAAAGTGGTTTAAATTCTGCTAATTTGATCATCTTGAACTTACATTTTTCTGAATCCTCTTCTCTCCCCAGGTCTGGGTTACAGTTGATCAAAAGAGGAATTTATATAAGATTCGGGAGGTGGGAGTAAAGCTGCCACCATTATGGATAGATGTGGTGAGAGATGGATGTGAGGAAACAAAGGCTCCAGCTTGCCTTAGCTGTCTCACGCTCTGTGCTCAGATCTTTATTTCAACGTGGTGGTTTTGTTGAAACGTGATAGTTTTCTGCCCATCGCAGGGCGCTTGGATGAGGACCCTTCGAGACAACAGCTCCAATATCCTTCTGTACCAACTTCCTACTTTGTCATCCTACTTGAGTGTTTGGCTACTCGGAGTGTTGGGATAAGTAACTGACTCCCAGGTTTCTCCTTTCAGATCTTAGCTTTGCCAACAACTCCCACCCACAATAGTTCAAGGTACCGAAGTACAATTCTTTGAGCCATAACAGGCTCTAATTTTTCCTTCTTAATCCCTGCTGGATACACATTTGGGCTGAATAAACAGAAGCATGGGAAGCACCACCAACACAATACCAGTTAATTATTTCTCAACAACGTCTCAGATCAGGAGGCCACCCCTAGCTAAGCAAAGAGACACACAAGGGACAGGAGGAATGCTTTACTCTTGTATTAATACTTCAGCCTTAGAAGTATATTGGAGAGAGGTGACACAGCACCTGTTCAAGGCACCTGAGAGCCCACACACCTGCTTTTCTGAGCTCCCTGTGCACCTGTTTGTGTTGCTGTGATATTTTTTACCCTAGAGAAAAACTGCTACCGAGATCTGAGTCACCACTGATGTGGATTCTGGCTCTGTCGGTCCCACGCAGAGTGGGAGGAAGCAGAAAAAATAAATCACAATTCCTTTCCTATTTTTATTTGCTCACAATTGGGCAGAGCTGCTCTCTGTCCCAGTCTCATACCCCCTCCCCACACACATGCCTGTTCAAAGCAGCTTCCTCCAGGTTTTTCCTTTTCTCAACAGCAGGGCGATGTCTCTCATGGTTCCTCTGGGGTATAAATTATGAGGTATAGCCAGCACTTGTGTGTTTTTGCCTCCAGTTTTGATATTCATTTATTTTTCTTCCTTGTGAGTGTATCCATTTTTCTGAAAAAAAAGTTGAGGTAAATAAATGCAATGAATCTGATAGGTTTAATTTTAAATCTCTTTGGCTTATTTTGTCTTAGTGAACTCTAGGTGTCATACTAAAATACAAAACAAGGTGGTTTAAACATCAGAAATTTATTTTCACACAGTTCTGCAGGCTGGAAGCCCTAGATTTGGATGCCAGCACGTTTGGGTTCTGTTTGTACTGCAAACAATTGTGGCCAGGGAGGTTCTCACTGGATCGGGCAGACCCAAGAAAAACCGAGGAACCTCAGGCAGCTGAGTCATAGGCTCTTTATTCGGGGGTCACAACATCAGCAAGCATGGCATCCAGGAGTCTCCCCTCCAGAGAGAGCTCCATCCCCTTACACAGGCAGGGGAACAAAGGTGGCTGGCTGACAGGAGAGAGCTCAGAGGCTACATTATAACAACATGGCTGCCACCATGGTCAGTGCATGTCCTGGTTACCTAAGCAGTGTTGTGTCAACCTCCTGCGGAAGCTCCGCGGGAGAGCCTGAGCAACTCCGTTTTCCCAACATGGCGAAAGCCCTTTTTTGGGCTTGCAGATGTCTGCCTTCTCCCCATGCCCTACAGGGCAGGGAGATAGTTTCTGGTTTCTTTTTTTATAAAATCACTAATTTTATTTAATCAAATCCCTACTCTTATGACCCCATTTACCCTGAATTATTTACATAAAGGCCCCATCCTCAGAACATCTGTATTGGGGGTTAAGACTTCAACCTGTGAATTTCAAATGAACAATCATTTCCATACCACAATTATAATTTCCTGTTTTCCCTTTTACTCTCTATCTTCAGTATAGGAACCCAGCATCGTTTTGCTATATCAAGCCTTCTTATTTTCTTCTCAATCCCCTTTACTTTAAAACCACTCCCATCACCCCCAAACAACATATGACCTCCTGGAAATTTCCCTAGTGCAGGTCTCTTTCTCTTCTAAATTTCATGAACAATTATCTACTCCCTTTTTCAGGACCCTTGGCTAGGGAGGGTATATTAGTCTCAAGTTTTTGCTATTTAGGCAATAATGACTAAATGTAATTGAAATGCATATGGAGATTAAGAACACCTTCAGAGAATCCTACCAACAAATATGTTGGTTAAATGCCACATGACAAGTATTGTGCAAGAACTGGGGACATATAAACAAGAAAACTAAGATTCTGGCTCACAATAAATTTATACTAACAAAGGAAATTGAAGTGCTTCAGTAGTAAGACCTTTAATGAGTATTAAACACTCATTAAATCACATCACATAGTCAGAGATTCCTTAATTTTTGGTGAGCAGGCCATGTATTTTCTAATTACAGTAAAGACTCTAAGCTCAGACTGTCATTGAATGTGGATTTGATCCTAATATCTGGGGCAGGTTATAAGGATATCAAATACTTTCACTTACAAGCAATCTGTCTAGTAAACACGCTAATATCATTGGTAGTAAGCAAACATAATTGAGTATCTAGCTAATATTCATAAGAGAAATGACTCATAAAGGCAAAAATCTTCTTTTTGTCCCCACACAATTATTTCATATTTCCAATAAACATTCATGCAAAGTGACCTGATAGATTTTGTAAAAATCAGATATGGTTAGAAATATTTCTGACTGTTATTCATCATCTCATGTTGTTTCATTGAATCCAAGTATTAAAAACTGAAAGAATAGTTGAGTTTTTAGTTCATTTACATCTAATTTAGATACTAAGTATCATTTTTTTATTTTATAGCTTAAATCTTCTCACTAAATTATTTCTCTAATGTTACTGCTAAGAATAAGCATTATTTAAAAAGTGTGAATAGTGACACTTAACTTCAAGTTAAAAAAATAATTTATTTTTTATTGCTAATTTTTATTAACAGAAGGACCCAGGTCTACAACCAATCACCATATCCCCTGCGTTTTATTCAGTACTAGGCACAGAGTTAATCCTTACTAATAATTTGATTAATGAATAAATGTGTTAGTGACAGACATGTAACATGAGCATCCCCTCCAAAACCTAATGATATTTATAAGTTTTATCTCTAAACGTAACTTCTTATAAAAGTTATTTCTCTCATAAGGATGTTTCCAGTAATAAATTTTTTCAATTAAGTTAAATATAAAATTATATAGTATATCTTAATTGGTAACCAGCTCTTTTTCTCACTATTACGCTATTTTAAATATTTTCTGGTCATTTTATATTCTTCCATAATCTTATTTTCTACTAGCTTTATACTATTCTACTTTATGAATGTTAAATAATTTACTTAACAGCTACTTACAATAATGAACAATTTCATGAGGATTCTTTTACTTTTAAAGTGCTAGAAAATATTTTGATTTAGTTGACCTAAGAGGTAAAGGTAATACAGTACTTTCAGACTTAATAGAATTTTAAGAAAAATATATACTATGTAAAATGTATTAAAATTTCAATTCACTACATATAAGTCATGAAACTTTTATCTAAAATGTCTGCTTTTGAGAAAGTGTAAAGGAAAGAGGCTCACTCAAAATGTTAAATATGTGAATTAACATAAAAGAACAATGTCAAATATTATTAAAAAATTATTGACTATTTAAATAAAATATGATTTGAATAGTGAGGGTTATATTAATAACATATGAGGTAATAAAATATATGCAATAGTACAAAGTAAATTATACCATTATAAAGTCATTTTATTGTATATAAACTGATATAATAATTTGAGGTAGAATTATAAATTAAGGATACATATTTTAATACTAAGAGAACCTAACATAAATAATAATAATACAAAAAGGTGGAGCTAAAACCAAAAGTGCCAAAACCAAATCTTTAAAAATATATACCTAAAAAAATGTAATGAATTAAAAACCAAGAAACATAGCAAATGGAAAATAAAGAGTAAAATGGTATGCTTATATATCACAAATTACATAAATATAAATGGACTTAATCCAGTTAAAAGAAAAGATTGTCTAAATGAATACAAACAAAACAAAAAGCTGTTTTTAAGATACTAAACTAAATATAAAGTACACAGATTAAAAATAAAATGTTGAAAAAATTACAAGGCAAATCTCATCATAAGAAAGTAACTATGTATATATTGATATCAGATAAAATAGAATTCAAAACAATGATATTTCTAGAGACAAAGAGGGAGATCATAACGATAAGATGATTAATTCCTTAGATATAATGAATTTATCTAGTATCACTTCAAAATATATGTAGCAAATATTGACAAAACTGAACAAAGAAAAGTTATCATGTAAACATTGGGCAGCCTCTTTTCCTAGGGTCTAAATGCCTACAAGTTTCATTTTGTCAAAATATTGCATGTTTTGAGAAAAATTTTCACATTTTTACTAGTAATTTTCATCAATATTTCAATGATAAGTAATGATATTAGGTACTAAGTGTCCACTCTAAAATAATGTGTACTTTTCTAACAAGCTGATGTTAGTATGTCTATAAAAAAGACCTAAAAGTTTTAAATATAAGAAATTTATTTTAGGAAGAAAGGAACAAAAGGTATTAAGGAGTTCAATAGTATTTACATAAGTCCTTTGATGGATTAGGGAAATGATCATAAGCTGAATAAGGAATTTTGCATTAATTTTTTAGTGGCTGGTATATAATACTACTACCTAGTCCTGGTAGAATACTTAGCACATGGTAAAAAAATTAATAAGTGATTCTTGAATAAATGAATAAATATCTTAATCAGTTCACTAGTTCAATAATCTTGATCACTTCAAAAATCTGACGTTTTTAGTGTGTAAGTGTAGCTATAAATACATAATATGCAAATGCAACAAATCACAAGAATATAAATTACCTAGTAAAGGCAAAACACAAAAGTGTCTTTCTAGCCTGAAGTTATGCTGAAAGTAAAGTCTAATAACTTGAAGGCAAAAAATAAAAGTTAATGGAAATACATGTAAAATTGATTCTTAATTGTGTTATAGTCTATAAGAAGTTATACTCATATACTTTAAATGTAATTCCTGAAGTAATTATTAAGCTGGGATTTACACTACAATATGTACATTTGTGGCAGCACTAAACTAATGTATATGAACATATGAATATATATACATATATATCATGTGTACATGTGTATACATACATATTTAACATCGTCATTCACATGTAATTACACAAGTTTGTGCCATAAAATTATTTCAAGCTTTCCAAGTTAATTCATCGGTGTCAAGCAGTAACCTTTAATAAGAGAGAATTGGAGCAATTTGAAATTTGAACTAAAAGGGACTTTAAAATAAAATGTAATAAACCAAAACAAAACACCAACACAGGGATATGTTGTATCTTTTTACTCTGTTGGCTTAAAATGGAGAGATTTTGGAGTTCCCTGATGGTGTAGTGGCTTAAGGCTTTGGTGCTGGCGCTGTCAGTGCTGCGGCCTGGGTTCGATTCCCAGTCAGGGAGCTACCCACATACCAAAAAAAAAAAAAAAAAAGGAGAGATTTTTCCAATATTCTATTTTTGTTTACTTATGTTTTCCCCATAACTGATTGAGATGTTTAGGGAGTAAAAACAACAAACAAACAAACAAAAACTAAAAGCATCTTGCCCTTGTTTTATATACTTACTGCATGCAGAATAGGGTGACAACTATTACTAAGATTTTCAGAATATTTCCTCTAGGATTTCTAGTAAGGCTTAAAGAAATGGAATGCCTGGACAAAATGGAGATCAAAAAATGCAAAGTTTAGGGGCAGATGAAGAACTTTAATAGCTGAATAATATTCACTGAATAATATTCATTGAGTTGAATGTTATAGTGGATATTGAAATTTTTATATGGGGTCATTTCAGATAATGATGAAGTTTCAGAAGGAGAAGAATAAATTGTGAAACCATATTGCTGTGTTTCAAATCCTGAATTTTATTTATGATGTTGGGAAACTCAAATATTATGTACATATGTACTGGTACCAACTTCATTTGTTAGTTTTGAGAGTTACATGAGTGAATCCATGTCCAAAATCACTTACCTGAAATATTCAGTACCAGAGGTCTTATAGAATTTAGATTTTCTTTTTTAATTTTAGAAAAGTAAAATGTTATCTGCACTGAAATATCTTCTATGGGTTTAAGGTATATTGACATATAGTAAAAGTTGTTTATATTTGCATGTGGGATTAACAGAGACTATGATTTACCACTTGATGGATTATAATAGTTTTTGCAGCAAACAAGTTTGCACATAACATGATTCAGTTTTCAGAGCTCTAAGGAATTCAGAGCTGCAGAAAACGAATCATTATGTGGAAAGTACACAGAACGATGCTTAGAGAATGAATGTATTTATTAATAAAAAGAACACGTTAGCCCTACTATAAATTAGCTCCACAAGTAAGTTTGTGAACTCATCCCAGAAAAGTGCTACATACCTCATTGCCGTGTATCACTACGGTCACCTTCAAAGTACTCCCTTGGGAAGCTGTACATTTATGCCAACACTTAGCCCACCCTTCAAAGCAATTTTGGAACTCTTTTGCTGGAATGGCCATCAGAGTTGCAATTTTATTACCCTTCATTTCCTGAATGTCATCAAAATATCTTCCTTTTAATATTTCCTTTATCTTGGGGTAAAGAAAATAGTCATTGGGGGTCAGATCAGGTGAGTAGGGAGGGTGTTCCAATACAGTTATTTGTGGCTAAAACCTCCCTCACAGACAGTGCCCCATGAGCTGGTGCATTGTGAAACGCAAGGGCCATGAGTTGCTGGCAGAAGGTTTAGGTCATTGTCATCTAACTTTTTCACACAGCCTTTTCAGCTCTTCCAAATAGTAAACTTGGTTGATTGTCCATTTGGTACAAATTTATAATGAACAATCCCTCTGATATCAAAAAAGTTTAGCAACATCGTTTCAACTGTTGATTTGGACTGATGGAACATTTTTAGTCATGGAGAACCGGCTGACTTCCATTGTGCACTTTGACACTTGGTTTCAGGATCGTTTAAGTACACCCATGTTTCATCACCAGTAACATGGTCCAAAACATTGTCTTGCCTCTCCAAAAGGTTTTGGCAAACTTTGATTCTCCTTTTGTTCATTGGTGGAATCCTTCAGGATCATATTTGCACACACTGTTCTCATGCCAAGATTTTCAGTTAAGATTTTCCTGTTTGTCTATCACTATTTAATTGGTCTGTTATGCTTCTCACAGTTAGTGAACAATTTTGATGCACAATTTGATTAATTTTTACTATGTTTGTCAGTTCTGCTCATTACTGGCCACCCTGACCTCTCTTCATCGGTGACATTTTCTCTCCCCTCAGAAAATCGTTTAATCCATTTGTACACTGCTGTTTCCTTCGTGGCATTATCCCCATTAACTCTGACTAACATGTCTCTGATTTCACTTCTACTCTTGCCAAGTTTAACAAGGTATTTAATGTTTTTCGTTCTAATTCAAGCCCTGACACTCACATGACAGCACACAAAAACACGCAACAGTGAACACCACTCAGCAAGACACCACCACAAGCCTACACAAACACAGCTGTGAGATACAGACATACGAAGGTTGTGAGAGCTTACCAAGTTGTTTGTGCAGGCTGCCAACATAAGTGTAAGGTAGCAAGTTTGCAAACTTAATTGTCACATCTCATATTCTGTATGGATTAGGTTATATTTGGGGTATTGTGTCTAGATGCTTCATTTCCTGCGTAGCATGACACACTAAGAAATGCCCCATGGGGTATTTTTATAACTGAAGATCTCAGTTAAACAGGAGACAGCACAGATATATTCATTCTACCCAGTTTCCTTAAATTGGGCCACCATGGCTTTCAGTAAGAGTTGTCCATCCTTTACAAAATCGAGTAGTAGCTCAAATTGTGCCCTCATGAGGGTAGAACTGGTACCAGAGATGACATAACACTAATGAATAATGTAGATTTTAATTAAAATAAGAATGTAAAGCTGTTAACAATAGTATAGACTGCTTAACAAATTAATTGCCTCTTTCAATGGCTGAATGACTATCAGATATTTTGATTATTGGCAAGGTGCTTGGTTATGCAAATGAATTTAGCTCTCATATTTCCTATACTGAGAATATTCTATAGTGCTAATAATAAACTACTCCATTATATAATTTACTTTTTGATTAATAATCTCTAAAATATTTTATTAAAACACTTTGTAAATATATGTATATATTTCATATTTGTATAAAGGCAGAAAGCTTCAAGTTAAGTCAATTTATAAAATTTAGGCTAACCTAGTTTCTACATTTTTTTTTTTTTTTTGAGTGGGGGAGGAAAAGAGACGAGTATAGATTAATAGTTGTTTTCAAATATGAGATGGTGCTGCTTTGGCATAACTTCTCTACATGTTCAGCTATTTTTTGCTATTATTGATTTATTAGAGCAATAAAAACCAAAAAAAAAAAAACAATTATTTTAACCCCACTGAGAACATTAAGATTCCTGAGAAGTGTAAATGCTGAATCTCCAGCGAGATCTCTGTGGGAGAACTAAAGTGAATTTACTTCAACAAAATAAGGCACTGCTGTGAACTTATTTTCTGTCAACTTTGCTAAATGTGTTAAGTAAAATTTAGTGAATAAGGTACAAAACCTAGCAGGTGGTTGAAGATTGATTCAAAGAATGAATTATGTTTAATACGTGAAACATGTTAAGGTAATTAAACTAAATTGTGTTAATATTTGTAACCATTCATATAAGAGAATCTTGCCGTATACAGTTTGCCTTTTCTACTTTTGAAACAATTCAAAAAACAAAGTAGAAAATCCTTTAAAAGAAGATTAGATGGAGTTAATTTTCTGTAACACATGATTAGTAAAGAATTTCCATGAAGTTAATACTCGTTATGCCAACGCAAAATTTGTACCTAATTATTTGGAACCTGTTAGAGTAGAGGCAAAATTTCTTAATTGGTTTTTAGTATTTTTTAAAAGAAAAATAATGAATGACTTGACTTTACTCACCAGATGACATGACACCACTAGGTACACATTGTTAGAAAAGTAACTGGTAGGTGTGTCCTGCCTTCTAAATTCTTTAGGAAGAAGAGGTGTTTACGCCAGCCTCACTACGGGATTTGAATATATATAGTGATATTTTTCTCAAAATGTACATTTTAAATCAAGCTTTCAATTCATGATTTCTTCTTCCCTCATGAGATAAGGGAATGAATAGTGAGTTGTTGTGACTCTGGCTAAGAAAACAATGTGTTATATGTGTGGGAATCATGTCTTGAATAATGTGTACTGTTCTAGAACCTCATTTATAATTGTACTCAGTCAACAAAGGAAACTCATCTAAAATACGATAAAATTTTATGTTAAAACAAAATTGTATAGTATTGACTTGTTTCCATTTCATCTCTTCCTATATAAAAATTAAGCTGAGTGTTGTTAGATAATTTGGATACGTCAGAAAGAAATTGTTTTATGCAGTGTAAAAGCAGACCCTCTACTGTTCAAGCCTCTGAGGAAATGTTAGAAAAGGTAAAACGCGAGATGATTTAGAATGAACAAATTTACCTGCAAAACAAAATTAAAACAATTGGAAAATAAGCCATTTCCACAGCACAGAGAAAGAATCTTATTTTTGTTGGACAGAATCATTATTGCTTTTTTAGAAAAAATTGGAATGATGAAAACTATATTAGAGTATCACTTGTAACTGATGATATTCCAAAAAGAAAAACAGAATTGCCAGTTAGGATAGTCAACAGAAGGAGTTTCATGTAGTTTGTTTTTTTAAAGAATAATGCAATCACTATAAGAAATAGAACAATATATACATATATATTTAATATTTTTAATCATGAAAGTGATAATTAATTGTTTTGAAGATTAAACATCAAAAGTCTAGTAAGTTACTTATTATAGAGTTCGTTTAAAACCAGTTGTCTGTCTCTATTGCTATAACAAAACCGACACTGATAACGGTAATATCCAGCATTTTCTCATTTGTATAATGAACATATTGTAAATTCTGTAAGTTCAGGAATCATTTCTTATTTTAATTTTCTCACCCAAGCCTAGTATAATACTATATTTGGATTGACTACGCCTAAGTTAAACTACCTTATCTTCATGACTGTTTTTCTTGTGTTTTGAGTTAGAGGCAATTTAAGAATATTTTTTTTTTTTTTTTTTTTTTAATAACCAAGAGTCAATCTCTCTATTCGCTGCATGCACCATGTTTACAGAGGGTAACCAGAGGTCTTTCCCCACTCTATGCTTGGAACGTTACATTGCCAGTTTTCTGCAAAGCTCAGTAAGCTTCACTTTATATGTCTAATAAGTAGTAAGTACAGGGATAGCTTTAAAAACCATTTTTATTTAGCTTAAGCTGATCAATTATGTGTTAACAAATATTGTGTGCTTAAAATTTTATTGCCAAGAGGTTTGACCTTGTTATTATTTATGAGTCAATTCTAGGAATCATAATGCTTGATTATTTATGGAAACAACACAGTTTGGGACCAATTTTACCTTTTAAACAAGTCAATAAAACAACGGAGTTTATGATTTTTTAAGATATCTAGCTAGGCTAAATATTGACTAGAGTAAAAGGAGAATAACTATTAGTGAAGTACTTCCATTCTCATTTCTATTCTCTTTTTTGCACACTTTTTGTCTTTCTTTATCTTCCTTTGTACTTACTATTTCAGTCAAAACAGAATTTGGAGGTAGATTCAATAAATGTGATAGATAGACAGATGATAGATAGACTCGTAGAGAGACCACAGATGAATAGATAGATGACAGGTGAATAGAAAAGCACACAGACGTGTGGAGCGTGGTTTTCATGCTTCTTTTCACCTTCTGGTTACTAGATTACTAGAGAAGAGTAGCTGCACTCACACAGTTTTACGATTTTGCTATTTCTATTTCCCTTAAACTTCCTGTTACACATTTTCATGGTTTTGTTCATATGGTTTCAGGCATACCTTTATTTCTTTTTCTGTAAAATTCTTATTCATCTTTTATCACTCAGCTCAGGCATTCACATTCAGGAAGTTTTTCTGAAAGAAAGCAGCATAGAGAGACTTGCATGCACATCACACTATACATACATCAATTCTACCACACCTTTCTGAGTGACATTATCTCTTCTAAAGTGTCTTAAAGAAAAAGACTGCATCTTATTTATCTTTAAGACACATGTCCCCAGCAGCTCTTGAACATAGCACACACATAGCATATATGCTAAATTCACTGGTTTTGATCCCACTCTCTTGCAATTTACAAATACAGATATGGCGATGGAAGGGGAACTGACTCTGGGTGGTGAGCACACAATGCGACACACAGATGGTGTATTATAGAATTGTATATCTGGAACCTATGTAATTTTTACTAACCAATATTACCCCAACAAATTTAATAATAAGATACAAAAATAAAAAATTAAACATTGATAAGTTTTGAAGTTTCTTGTGTTCTTTTGTTAAAGGCAATTTTGTGTTCAATTATAGAACTTCAATCATGTATTTGTAAAAGTATTGATACTCTATTTTAATGCTAATGAATTTATATATCATTAAAATGATTCAAGACAATTGATAATGTGTGAAAATACTAATAAACACAGAAAGTGGAAAATTAGAGGCAAGAGGAAAGATTAATGTAAATGGCATTTAGATGATTATGACACTTAGAAAAAATAAATCAAGCACTAATCCATCCTCTGTACAAAGAGAATTAAAAATAAATTAGTTAAATGACAAATGTATTAAAAACAGAAGAATATATGGGTAAATGTTTATTCTCTATACAAGAACATTTCCAAATATAAAATTAATATAAAGTTATATGGACAAACAAGATGGAAAGACTTGTCAATATAAATTGTTGTATATCGCAAATCACCATAGATTATTTAAAATCAAATTACCTGGAATAAAATGTTTGCATCATGCATAACTGAGAATTGCTACCTTTATTTTAATATTTTTTACAAACAAACCAAAAATATATGAATATTTTATAAAAAGAAAAAATATATAAAATGACAGGTCACCAAAGAGACATTCTATTAGCATAAAATAAAAAATTATAGGTGATGGAAAGAGAACTCAAAAAAAAAAATTGATTGGCTAAATCATATGTTACAGCTAATGAATGAAATTCCATACTATCCAAACATTGAAAGAAATGTTACTTATCTTTCAAAATGTTAATGATAAGATAAAAGAGAAGGCAGTAAAACAAAATGCATGGAGTAATTCTAATTTGTGACATGTGTATTTCAGTAATTACATAATTGATCCGACAGTAGCTATTAATGAGGATGATGAAGTTAGAGATTTTAATTTTCAATTTTTTTCATGTATTTATTTTTAAGCATGCCACAATAAACACATATAATGAGAAAAAATATAGAATTAAGAGCACATTTTAAATATAAAATTTCTATTCTCTATAAACCTTATTTTTATCTAAATGTCATTAGACACTTGGTTCATGTATTGAAGTTTACCTTTTTTTTCTATTTTTTTTTTCTTTTTTAGGGGAGGCGCGAAAGCAGTCCCCACTACCACAAATTATGCAGTCGAGTTTCCCACATTTGGGGACATCGCAGGGGACAGCACATCCGGAGTGCAATGGATAGGCCTCGCCCTGGGAAAACCACCTTCGTGATCATGGTATCTCTCCTGCCAGGTAAGTATGAAGTTTACTTTCTGACAACTATTATTCGTGTGTGCTATTTAAGCAACTGAAATACTCTGGGAAAAATAGCAATGTTTTTCCGTGTCTACTTAACTCATTATTTTCACTGTTTTAATATAATCTTTCTGTTAATGAAGTACATACAAGCTTTTAGAAACTTCTCAAGGAAAACCAGATTATCTCCAGAACAAAAAAGATTATTTCCAGAACTTGTCATATCACTTCAGGACTGAACATCACAGAGAGTCAAAGATAAAATGTCTAATACAAGGGTGTGAAATGCAGTTTTGGTAAACAAGATATCCTTCAGAATATTTTAAAATTCAGCATTAGTTACATTAGTTTCTTGCTGGTGTGACATTTTAATGTCCCCGTTCACTAACCAGTTTTTGAAAAACTTGTTTCAACAATGTTCAGCTAGATAATAGGTCCCTTAGCAAGTAAAAATGAAGTGGTACAAATATTAAAAGCATTCTGTGCCCTTTGAAAATATTATGAAAGTTGCTGCACAGATGGGCTGAAAGTTTAATGACCTCATACGAAGAGTGTCAGAGCCATCATTGATCTCGCAACAACTGGAGGTTTAGCAACCAGCACATCCATCAGGAAACCGCTCTGGGAGTACCTACATCAAGTGCACTGGAGACACAGCTGCCAGTCCCTTTACGTCACCCAGACATAAGGACTGCAGGGCCTCGGAAAACACGGAGGTGCCATGTTGTTTTGTTTTTTTTTTTCTTAATTTGACATTTCTTAGCATTTTTTGAATGTGTCAGACTAGGGAAAAAGTATGAAATAGAGTAACATGCACCAAGTAAAATAACACAAGTTCAATTTTATGTGTTTTTTGCTATGCATTTTGTGTAAAAGTTTATAGTTCTATTACACGATGTGACATTTTATTTGAGGGCATGTTTTTATCACAGAGGTAAGACAACTAATATTATTTACATAGAATTACTAAGCTTTCTTTAACTAAGAGCATTATACTGTTTAGGTTGTTATGAATAATATCTAGTAATGTCATGTACTCTTAATATATCATCATATAAATGGTGATATGAAATCCTATTTCAGCATTATAGCTGTATGGCAAGATGTCAGAAATTTTGAGGATAAACTACTCAACAAAGATGAATTTTTCAGAGTAATTATTCATTCTTTTGCATCAAAGAAGAGTAAGTGCTAAGGAAACAGTAAGAACATTTAAAAGCTGCTCCTAAAACATTTACAATCGTCATATATCCTACTGTGGGATCTTGTCATTTTCTGCATTTTCTCTGGCAACGTTTTGGCTCGAATAGTTTGAGCCTGACCTATTATTACCAATGATGGTAAACTATGTACTTAAGCACAATATAGTCTAAAGTTACAAAGGCAATGTGTGTTCATGTATATTTGGCAGAGCAAGTTTTAAAAGTATAAGAAACAATACCATATATTCTGGTAGATGTTAAGATGTCTATGACATTATAAGGAGTTGCATATCATTGTCAATTTCTGAGAAATATTACGATTGTGGTTACTCAAACCTAAGTATACTGAATCTCAACCGAATTAATGATCACTTATTTTTACCTCCCATGCTAAGTGAAATGCCCTTAGCATAGTATGTCCCTGGTTTAGAATTATTGATAGTAACCCAAGGAAGAATCTATAGAATTATGAGGTATGACACCTCAGATAATGTCGCCTAATCCACAGAATCATCTGGATTATATAATGGAAATATCAGTAATGTAAAAACTCGCTGTGTGAGGTGACTACAAACCTCATTTAGAAATAACATCTACTACTTAGATCAAATGGAAGATGTCAGATTAGAAAAAGGAAGAACCTGCAGTAGCATATGGAATGTTCCTGATTCTCACTGTTTCCTTTGGGCCATTTGTCTGCTAGTTTCTTTGAAAATATTAATAATATCTGATAGTGCAGTATTAAGCAGCTAAAATGTCTCCCACAGAATGATGCTGGAGCAGAGTTCAAAAGGACTTTTTAAGTATAGAAAGTTTAAAATTAGGAGACTTGGAGTTCAGGTTTATTCCTTACCCACATATTTTGAGGAATTTGTTTTAACATCTCTCAGCCCAAGATTCTTTATTTGCAAAATAAAGATAATACGTTAAAGGTTTGAGATAAGACATTAAAAATGCAAAGCATCTGAAATATCAGTTGCCAAGTAAATAATGGGCATATTTTTTTATATGTGCATGTTAGACTCCTGTCCTCTATAGGAGTAAAAGATAAATGTTATCAGAGACCTTATCTCATACCTTCAGTTTTTTATTTATCATCCTTGAGGGATAGTTATTGGACAAATCTCATTCATGAATGAAATAGGGTGGATCCAAGATGTGATTTCATTCATTCATGATGGTTTTAAGATAAAGATAATAAATTTATTAATCATCACCTCTGTGGCTAGCAATGAACTAGATGTTTTCTAGATACTACTTCATCTAATTCCCAGATCAAATTTCTGATGTATTTTAATCATGATTTCATAGAAGAGAAAATCGAAGTTCAAAGAGGCTACATAGCAGAGACAAAGGTTTGGCTTATACTGTGTATCTGTCTCTGCCCTCAATGCTTCAAATAATCACTTAAACCTGACAACTAGATTTAATACATTATATAAGCAAATTCTAAAAACTACTTTGTGATAAGACAAAAAGGAATACTTACACACAAGGGGTTCCAAAACCATGTATACACATTTTAAGAAATGCTATCTATATATTGTACTTTGAAGTTGAATTGAATTATGATAGTCATGTGTACTATGACCTTTGCTCAAAAGATGGCATTAATCAAATGAACGCTAGCGCCACCTGTGACAGGCAGGACAGTCAAAGAAAACGGTGGGAGCACAGTTGATTGCAGAGCACAAGACCGTTTTGCAGTGATATTTGAAATTCAAGAACGTTGTTTGAGTTTCCCCCACCTCTCCTGACTTAACACCCCTTGACTTCTACCTATGGGGGAACTTAAAGGATGTGGTGTACCCTAGAAAACTGGCTACCCGGGCAGTACTTCAGGAAGAAACTGAAACAGCATGCACAGTGATACAGGTGACACTTTGGTCAGCATTGCTCAAGCAGTAGTTCGCCATAATCAGAAGTGTCTGGACATTGATGGTCACCACTCTGAGCACCTCTTGTAATTGCAGAAGTCAAATGTGACTTGTATTCATCTTTTGCTATCGTTATATATTGAGTGTTACAATTTTAATACAGATTTTTTCTTTCTTGAAATGCGTTTTTTAAAATACATTTTTGGCACCCTCTGTATATATATAAAATCTGAAGCTGGAGACTGAAGGAAGACAGCAGAAGTGGTAAACCACAGCGACAGGCTAAATTCCTAAAGGGCATGATTGATCCTAAGTTAGAGTCTGTGGAATATTTCAAAGTAAAGCAAAAACCACAAATAACAAGCCTAGCAAATATCAGTTAAACTTGCACAGAAAATGTCAGCATTTCTTGAATTACAAAGGGAAGAAGACCTGTCAAGATGCTTTTCCTGTGAATAGAAAGACCTTCACGGTTTGTAATATAAAGTATAATGTTATGCACATTATATACTGCTATAACTTAGACCATATGCAATGAATACCGCGGAATTTAAACAATACTATAAAAGAAGAGTTTTCATAATTTTATTCCTAATATAATTATTTGCAAAAATTTCACAATTCTACTATATTTTTCAACCTTTTTTTTATCTTACTTCTTTGAAGACCTCAGAAGATAAAATTGTCTTAAAATTATTTTTATTTCCAAATAATGTACAGCAATAACAAATGGCACCTGTTGTCACTGGGCCTCTCGTTGTTGTTGTTGTTTCGCGTGTGACACTGTTAACGATGTAATTGTTCTTATTTCAACATTTACATTCCGCACAGTACCGTTTTAAGGAAAAAAATTGTTCTAAAAGAAACTCTCTAGAGTTCACCTTCTCGAAACAATCTATTCTGCAATCATGCAGCAACTTAGACAGCAACTTTTCACCTTAAATACTGTCAGTGAGAGGGGAAAAAATGTCTTGAACAAATGCCTCTCCTCAAATGGGAGACAGTGACATTGCCAGTGAATAGAGGTGCTGCTTCTTATCTGTGCTTAATAACCTCTCTCACTGGCACCCTTTCAGCTGCCACTTAGCACAAAGACAGCCTGCATGTCACTTAACAGGCCTGCATTAATACACCTCCCCAATCAATGGCTTCTACCCATTCCACAAGGACATCGGTCTGTTACCATTACTAGACACTGTCAACAGAAAATGACACCAGAGTCACAAAAGGCAAAATGATGTCAGTTTAATCAGGGAGCAGACAAAAAGGCAAACAATGCTACCTAGGATAGAAGGGTAACAAGGAGATTCAGAGGTTGGCATAAGTCACTCTTGGCAGGTCCCAGTGAAACCTGCTTGAAATTCAATAGTTTAAAATCCAATAGAATGACAGAGACCATCAGAACTGTTTCCCCCCATTCAATTAAAATGGGTGACTGCCGTGAACAGAAGGAAAATCAGTAAGAAAACATTGGAAGAAAGCACAACTTGAAGATTTTTATAGAAAATCAAACTATTTTCCCATTCTAAGAAAAGCCCTATCAACCTAAATTATATTATTTTAAAATGTGTTTAATCAATTACTTCAGTTTTGCTTTCCATGGAAAATTAAATAGACATTTTGAAAAGTCTTATTATATTAAGCCAACAGCTTTGAATTGGTATATGTACACCCTGACAAGATAGCTGTTCACATTAAGTAGTGATAATAATGATGGATTTGTACAATTATGCATGTGGAATGGGCCTCAGAGATTATCCGGCCCAACCTTCTCATTTTACAGATGAGAGAACTGAAGATAACACGGAATAAGGGAAATGCCCCGGGGCGCCGGGGTTCCTGGCTCTTTTTTCATAAATCTGATTAAGGTTCATAGTTTACAGAAACAATGCAGGTTTTATCTCGAAAAGTGTAACCTGTCACTAATTTCCCATACATGTATAATGCATGTGACTGTGAAAAAGGAAGGAGTGTGATTGAGTTATTTCAAACAGGACGTGCATAAACAATGAAGTATCGTTTTACTGATCCTAGAAACCTCGTAAGATTCCTTTTCCGCCTTCCTCACGATACCTGAGGATGTGCAGTGCCTTTTAAAGCACACTGGAGCTAAGCACCCAAGCTGGGCCAAGAAGAGCTGGCTGAGAGCAGCAGTCCTTTGGCCAAATGTCAGAGATGCAGTATCCTGACTCCCCCGGTGCACGCATCGGAGTTCCTTGGCTGGCTCCTCACCCCATTTTCACACGTTTCAGGGTTTTGGACTCATCCTGGACGCTGTTCTCAACTCCTCTTTACGTAGCAGTCCAGTGCTGACTGGGCTGTCGGCTTGAGACACCACTTTTACGCAAGGCTGGCTTATCCTCTCTTCTAACTCGATTTCCCCAGTTCAGTTTCTGCTGAGTCCTGTGGCTCTGGGCTGGGCTATACATATGGAGAGCCAGGTGGATAGGCCTTCCCCCTGGCACGGTCCAGACAGCTCCTTGCCTTGGGCTGACAGCTTGTCCTAGTAGCTAAAATTGAAATTTGGTTTCAAAGCTGACTCTTCCTTTATTATCTAAAGAGGTCTATTTGAACCTTTTAAAAATCCATGTTTCTTTTGAATAAATGTGACATACCTTGCCTCTGCCTCCAATACTGACATAGTATTTAAGGGATATTTGTGGCATGAAGAATTAGTGTCGCTGCTCCCCTGAAGAACGTGTTGGGCACGGATATCTATTCTGTTACAGAAAACGATTTGTTTGCATTTTCAAAAATTTTAAATTAGAAATATTTAATATGTTTATTCGAGCTTCACATACCTTCCCCTAGGATGCCAAAGTGGGCTGCCCTGTGTTCTGTCTCCCCAGGTCTCAGTAAGGGCCTCACTGGCATAGGGAAGTACTTTACACAGGGTACTATGATCCTTTCTCCTTTTCCTCATCTCTAGCCTTTTCTTTCTTCCAGATCAGGTCATTTTACCATGAAGCAATTTCTTTCTCACATGCTAATGCTTTGCACCATTAGCTAAGAAAAGCCTGCTCCTTTATTTATCCCCTTAATTTCATGATCACAGAGACAGCACACACACAGACACACACACACAGAGACAGCACACACACAGACACACACACACAGAGACAGCACACACACAGACACACACACACAGAGACAGCACACACACAGACACACACACACAGAGACAGCACACACACAGACACACACACACA